>QOCX01005415.1:0-12862 GCA_005959815.1 Sarcophaga bullata | reverse complement strand
TAACTATATCTTATGCAGACATACATACATATCTCACATACTTTCTTACATGCATACATAAATAAAGAAAACGATTGATAAACGATAATGAAATCCATATTAATTTTATTTATGCTATAAGATATGTTGTTTTAACAAAACATTTAAACATTTAAACATTTAAATAAAAAAAAAATTTTTAAATACAAAATATTTTAAAGTGATTCTAAAAGTCTTTATATTTTCTATTCATTTTTTGTTTTTGTTTTTTTTTTCTCTCCTCCCCTACTATACTATACTATCGTTACCGTACAAATACTCTTGGCCTACAGATGCTGCCGGCGGTAAATAATTTCGTTCTATAAAAAAAACAAAAAAAACTTATAAAATACAATACAATAAACAAAATAAATATATTTTTAACCTTTTTTTCTAAAAAAAAAATAATTAAAACATCCATTAACTTTGGTTATGGTTTTGTTTTCATAAATAATTTTATTAGAATCGTAATTTTTTTCTTTCTTATTTTCTTATGGAAATATTTTATCAATCAAACAAGATATTATGCATCTGCCACAAGTTTAGTTTTGTTTTTTGTTTTTTGTAATCTATTCAGTTGAAATTATTGAAATAAAATCGTAATTTTTTTTATAACAATTTAGCTTGACATTTAAACAATTTGTCATGTAATTCAATCAAAACCATTTAAATTAATTAATTAAACAATTTGAAAATTTAGTTTCATTTTTTTTTTTTTCTTTTTTGGTTTGTAAATTTAAAATTTTATATCCTTAAACCATTTCTACTAATACAATAACGAAATTAATGCCTTGTGTTTCGAAATTTACTGAACAACTAAATTAATTAATTTTAATTTTTTTTTGTAATTTTTTTTTTTAATTTTTTTATTTTATGTTCCTTTTTTTTTGTTCTCAATTTAAATATCAAATATTTATGATAATGATGCTTATTGCACCGGAGGCCCTTTTTATTATTAATTAATTAATAGATAGTACACCTGAATATGATATGATATGATAATAATAACTATTTTATATCTTTAATGCAAAATAAAAAGCATTTTTTTAAATATCCTGCTAACAAATCAAAAAAAAAAAAATACTAAGCATAACCATACTCGTACATTTGTTTTTTTTTTTTTAAAGATCTCTGCATGTTTTAATAACGAAATTTATATGGCAAAAAAAAGAAAAATTAATTCAATTCAACGCTATATTATTAAGCTTTTTAATATTTCTAGAGTACATAACGAAATACCATTAACTTCACTCACGAGTTGAAGTGATATTTCAGCAAATATTTTATAAGAATACATATATTGGAGTTCGAACAAAGTTTTGGCACAACGGGCTTTATTACACTAAACAGAAGGCATTTTGAAGGACATCACTTCTGAGGGAAAACTAATTCAATCCTTTTTAAATTTATTTATTCCATTAATATATGCCTAAAGAAGCATAAGAAACTGATGCATCAAAAACTCTAGGCCTTCCGTCATATTATACGTGAACTTGGCTTGTCATAAAGGAACAACTCTTCGCTTGATCAATTCTTGTACGTACATATTTACATACATAATTGGTCATTACAACCTTTAAGCCTATATTACAACCAAGCTTCTCACACTACACATATGTTGTGTGTTAATTTTATACATTAATGGCAGAACCTTCATTAGCTCAGGGCTTAACATGAGTACGCCATGATGGATACACCACGTAGCTCTAAGCACTGGTGGAAACAATACCTCTGCCAACATCCCCAGGCACAATGAGGCAGCTTTATGGTAAGACTACTTTACCCTCTTTATTTAGAAATCGAAGCTTATCTAAACTCGTTTATGAAAATGGTTAAGAGTGTAATGCTACACCAAAATGCGCTCTTTCAGCGATTTGGGTATAAATCCACAGCCACTACGTTGCTGACACACAAGGGGCCTCACCGTAGTCTGCAGAGACGAGTCTCTAGGGATTACGACACCGTTAGTACCAGAATTAAGCCACCGGTAAGGTTTTACAGTCCAGTCTGCTACCAGTTGAATCACAAACAGTTCGGTACTGGTATCCAAGGCAGGATAGCTAAACATCGAGCTTCTTTTGGCATCCAGTTTTCATTAAACAGTTATTAACTGCCTCATAACGAATACCTAGCGTCCATAGCAAAATTTCCATATGCTTATATGCTCGTCGGTCATTCGTAATGTTTTCCCAGAGCCTTTAATTATAATTGTTGATGCATTTAAGGAACTTTTTCGAAATACTTGATATTTCAGGACTAAAACTGTATTTCAATATTTCACGAATAAAGCTGGGTTGAGTTTAATGTGATATTTTAAACCAATCTGGTTATAATACAACTTTATGATGGAACTCTTGTAATATCTGAAAATAATTAAGAATATCTGCGTGCATATTTTTTGAACACAATTTATAGATTACAAACAATATTTTCTATGTGATCAATTATTCTATTGGAAATAGTGTATAATATATAAAGCTGTTAATTTCATTAACAAACAGTTTATATCATATATCATATATACTTGTATTATGTATATTTGTATTTAATCGAATCAAACTAAAGTAGAAAGTCAGTTTTCTTTATTCCGTACTGACGGAGTTTGTATAGCGAAGAGCTTTAGTGAGAATATTTTTGTATCGAACACCTGGCATCCACTGACTGCCTTAAAATTTTTCATTGCCTATGTTTTAACAGTATTTAGGATAACGGCAGATAAGCGATTTTATGCTGGATTACTTTGGGTTTTAATTTCCAAACTGTTTGCATTGCTCTCCAGTAATGGCTTTTATAGGAGTGATTTTCACTTGATCTTTTCCATTTAAATTAAGGTCGAAGAAAATCTTTTAACATTACAGGTTGTAGTCTTTCAAACATATGCGTTATCGCGATTGTCTTTGTTACTTCTTAATTTCATGCGTTGCTCATCTCTATAGGGCCTATGTCGAGTTTTGCAAGGGCTACACTGGACTACTAGCTTGACGGCAATTACATCAAACCATGCATTCAAACAGGCACTCCAGGAACGCCTGTTGTCTAGGCTATAACAGCCCAATGCTAATGTCGGAAAAGTTAGCCTTTTCCTGAAGCGTGGAAAGAAAATTAAATTCCTTTCATATTTTGCAATATTGCAAGAAAATTTATCCTACACGTTGCTGTGTTAAATGACTCTTTACATTTTCACTTTTCAAATAAAGAAGGCAATACTGCTTATTTAATCAGCATACGAATTGCGCAATCCAACACCTTTTTTTTCCTAGTATACATCCTTTAAGGAATACTTCCTTTTAAAGTGATTTGATTCCAATCAGTTCACATTGCCCTCGCTCGAGTTGGGGTAAGATCACTTGTGGGTTTTTCTCAGCCCCAAAAAGAAAAAGAATTTTTAAAAGCAAAATCGACATCATCTCGTTGGCCTATCTAGCGAAGCGTAAATCGATTCACTACATTCAGTGGAATACTGAATTTTGTGACAGACCAGTGATGACAAAATTTAACCGATAGATCGTTCACCGATATACATTTACCCTGTTTAACTATCAATGTTTCACTTTTAAATTTGAATACTTTTTTTGTTTCCTTCTACACGTGGACAAATTCTATTCGTATTCTTTTATTAATTTAGATATGCATTCGGAAAAAGTTTTCAACAGAATTTTATCTTACAAAATCAGTTAATTTTCATCATTTGAAATACTTTGAAGCAAATACCCGTAATAATGCGCCATGTTATGTTATAAATGAAGTTGGCTGCAGTCAGTTATATGTGTATATAGTTTATATACTATATTGTATATTTATAACTATGTATAGTTTACATTCTACACAATACTCACTTTTTGAAGCACTTAAAACATTTAGAAAAAAATTAACCAAAATACTCAAATATTTCTCAAATATTTGTCAAACTATCTACTAAAAAAAAAGTAAAAATTTGTGCAATTTACAGAGAAAACAATTACCTCAATATGTAATATTTCTTTAAACCATACGAAATGCTTGAAACACTATAAAATAAAATTAAAAACTGAAAAACATTTAATAATTAACACCTAACACAACATGTAACATGTCACAATTACACAAAATTTTCCAATTTATTTGCTTGTGCTTCCTTTGTTAAATATTTTTTTTCTTTTTTTTTAAACTATTGATCTAAAATTATTGGCTTGTTTTTTTATGAGTAATTTCGCACTATCCTTTCAGTTTCATTTAATTTTTAAAAATCATTTTGTCTCACTTATCACTACTATAGCTTGTTACTACTTAATGCTCTTAAGCACCTTTCGTTTATCTTTCATTTCACTTAATTTTATAATGAACTTTTATTGAATTTGTTTAACTGCACAAAGAAAATCCTTTTTCTTCAAAATATTTCACAGCACTTAACTTATGTAGAAAAAAAAATTGAAATTTCATGCTTAACAATAAGAAAAAAATATTTTTTAAATACTGGACGACAAAGACTAAATGTCCTGTATTGTTTTTGCAAAAACCGATAACATACCATATTCAAGATTAGCCTTAAGACTAGAAGAACAATAGACTTGACTTATTTTGACCATACAAGTTAAATAAAACGAAATTATTTTTTAACAAAATAGTCCAAACCGACCTATGACAGGATTTTCCATCTACTCTAACCTACTCTACACGAAGAAAACATTTCCAGTCGGCGCGATGGACAGATTTTTGAAAAATTTCATGTTATTTTGTGTAGCTCTAAGTCGCCTAAGAAATCTCTGAACTGGGATTTGGAATCACAGCCGCATGCCTTATAACCTAACACACTATCTACTAGACCACGGCGACTTCAAGAGTACTTAAATCGATACATATTTGCTTGGAGGTGAATAAAATCGGTCGTTATGTAGATCAGCCTCTAACTTAAGCCAACAAAATACAGGCAAATTATGCTTGCCGATCAACAACAGAATTATTCTTAAATGATTACCCCAACATCTTTATATTTCATCACAGTATCAATAGACAGCGGCTTGTGAACTCTATTCGAAATTACGGAATTTTTTAACTCAAAATAAGGACTTACAAGGATCTGTAAGGACTTACCAACCCTGCCGTCCTATTAATAGCAGACTTCCTAAGTTGGGTTCTTGGGAACAAATACAATTTCTATAGAACTAAGTGACCCATTTTCCATACGTCCTAGAAGAGAGAGAGAGAGGAAAGTGGTGGCAATATTGAAATTGAAAAAGGAGAAGAGATAGGTAGGGAGGATATAAGAGACGGAGGAAAAAAGTGGATCACAAACACAAACACCACTTTGATTCCTTAGCACTTCTTAACGAGCTCAACCTATTTATGATTCTATGAAGAGCTCAAAGATTCCAAACCTTTGAAGGAACCTCTGCCCAAGATCGTCGAACTCAACCTACCAAGAGCTGGACAATAAAAAAAATCTCCAAGGGTCTGACAGTATTAGAAATACATTAAAGGAAAGGAATGTAAGATGAGTCAAAGCTTTTCGGGCAAGACTTTATCACATGGCAGTGAGATCATATTCCCACTTGCTCACACATGCCTGCAATATCAATCAAATTTAAACTTTTATAAAAACATTTCAACTTTCATGTAGGCTGTAAAAAAGTACGTGAAAATTAGACTTAGACTGGAATTTGATTTGATTGCTTTGCAAATAGATTGCTAAATATAAAAAGGTTACTAGGTCAGCAATAAAAAAGGAAGTAAAGAAATGCCTATCCTTGACAATCACATGGCTAAAACAGTTAATGGGCTGGACGCGGCATATACATTTTCTACATAACAAATAGGCATTTAAACAATAAGGACTAGCTAACATACGAGTACATATTTACAAATGCTTGTATTCAAAGTTTAAGCATGAAATTTCAATAATTAATATTAAAATAAATAAAAAAATAAGAAATTCTTTTTTTATGCTAATGTAAGTAAATTAAATTTCATTTACATTTTTTGTAAAATATTTATTGCAATTTTAATTGTGCATTTAAAATTTATTCAAGTTTTTCTATTTCAATATTTCTAATTCTTTAAATTTTTCTAGTTATAAAATAGTAGTTATTGTTTTATTTCAATTAATATTTTTGTATAATAAATTTTATATTAATTTCTAATTCTCTTGAAAAAAAATTAAAAGAAACAAGAAATAGAAATTAATTTCTTACTTCTAATTTAATTGAGATTAAGAAAAATTTAACATTATTTTTCTTTTTATACTTTTTTCTTTTGTTGTGTATTGCCTTTTGCAAAAACAAAAAAAAATTAAAAAAAATTAAAAAAAAATATACTGAAAATTTATGTTGAACAAAACTGCTTCTTCTACACTACTACTACTACTTACTACTACTACTACTCTACCTATTCTTTACTTTCTACTACTAAATGAGACTGCTACTACTACTACTCCACTTTAACTACTTCTTAAAAAAACCACATTAAATACAACAACAAAAAATAATAATAATAATAAAAAAAATAACTGTAAACAATTCTGAATGTTTTAATATGTATAAAATGTTTATAATAAATGGTGTGGATTTATTTAAAAAACTACTACTACTACTACTACTACAACAACTTCTTGTTACTACTAAAACAACAACAATACAACATCTACAAAAAAATAAAATAAAAAAAATCAAACATCTACAACAACTTGAACAACATTAATCAACAACAACTACAACAACAAAATATATTTAAAACAACTACCTACAACAACAAACAACAACAACGCATTTGAAATGAGGTAAAGTATACAAAGAATCCTTTTTCTTAATCTTACCCCTTTAAGTCATTATGGTTACAAAAGTAAAGAGGTGAAAAACCTTTTTTCTTTTTTCACTTTCTTAAATAAAAAAAATTTAAAGGAAAAAAAAATTTTTTTAAAATATAAAAACAGAAAATCAAACGAATTTATATGTTCATGGTAATCTTTTACAATATCATCAGGCATATCCTGATCAATTTCGTTTAACAAAATAAATATTTATTTTCATTACTTTTACTGTCAATTCAAATGGCCAGTTAAAGAGAAGAAATCTACCCAGACCAGGCAAGAAAGATAAATTTAAATAAATGTACCAGGGGTTAAAAAGCTCACAAAAAAAAACAATTGTTTTATGAAACAAGAAAAATAAATAAAAAAATAAAAAAAAAAAATCAAATAAAATAAAGGATACAGAAAACATAAAACACAGAAAGACCCTTTAATACAAGAGTCAGTACAAATAAATATTTGTAAGTAAAAGGAAAAGCTTATAAATTGTTAAACATTTCGTGTTGATCCTTAAATAATGTTGTTTATTGAAATTGTTGGACTCCAAAAAAAAAAAAAAAAAAAAACAAAAAAACAAAAAAAGGATATGCTTTTATTAGCTCATCATCATTATTAGCTTTCATTTCAGTTTAAAAAAAAAATTTCTGTTACTGTAGCCAGACATTTCTTTTTCCTTTTTACCAATAGCTTCGTATTTTATTAAGCAATTTCCCGGTGAAATTTTTTCATATTCTTTTTATGCAGGAGTGTGCACGAAAATATTACAAAACTTTGGATAGGATGTGACAGGAGATAAAAATGGCTTCATACACTAGAACTACATACTAAAAACTTAATATTGTAATCGACTTGATATCAAGTGAAATTTCATCCCTCTAATCGATAAACCGTAAAGCAAGTGAGTGAAGTCAAAGTCAAGCCAAGAACGAAAATTGGTAAATGAAGTTAGCAATACTATCTCCATCTGCAACCGATTTAAGACTTTCGCAAAATTCCTACTAGATAAACGTCCTAGTCCTGTGCATGGCCACATATGTTAGGTTATGTTAGGCTTGAGGACATGTACTTGTGATTGGGACTAGTATCAGTATATAGGATAAAATTATCGATTATAAATACGTCATAGAAGTCAGAGAAAGCGAGAGAGAGAGAGAGAGAGAAGGATAGTGAAGAAATACGGAAATTGGAAAGGAGAAGTGGAAGGAAAGGGAAAATATAAGAAACCAGAGGAAAAAAGATGAACCATAAACACACAAGAGAGCGCAACTACAACCTTGATATCCTAGCACTTCTTAACCAACCAAACCTATATATTGAAGCCCCTAATGCTACTCTCGAAAGAGAGTCCAAACTTTCTAAGAAGTTCTCTGTCGAGAAGCCTCCTCAACCTAATAAGTATTGTGCAGTTGCAGAGGAGGTATTCGATAGTTTCCAACTTCTTCTCATTGCAACATAGTTTGCAATAGTTCGGCTGGCATCTGTTTCAGATCCTTGTCGGCGATCGAATTTCACAGTACACTGTAATAAATCCAATAACTAACCCTAGACTAGCCTTATTTAAGTCCAGCAGCAAACCTGTTCGATCACTTTGTAGACACATGGCCACCTATAATGTAATAACCCATGAGAATATATACCGTAATAGAGGTGTTCTTACAATATGGTTTAAATAGTTGATTGGCCAGCAGAATTTGAAAAGGGATGCTTGCCAGCGGTAAAAAAAAAAGAAAAAAATTCCTTTGCCTATTGGAGGTAAGTAAAGAAGGAAGCGAGTTTTAATATGTAACAGCTATACTA
This sequence comes from Sarcophaga bullata, assembly GCA_005959815.1. Classification (NCBI taxonomy): domain Eukaryota; kingdom Metazoa; phylum Arthropoda; class Insecta; order Diptera; family Sarcophagidae; genus Sarcophaga; species Sarcophaga bullata. The sequence goes on along the minus strand of QOCX01005415.1, from coordinate 4,266 downwards.
TACAACGGGATATCTTTTTACCAGAAAACCATATGAGATTGACACAGAGCTATAGCGAGAGTATATTTAGGTTATGTTGTGTCCGAAAAACGACGAAAGCCTTCAGAGAAAATTGCGCAATCTATCTGCAGACTATACCAGTGTTCGTGTCCATTGGAAATCGTAAAGTGCCATGGCGTTACTATGTTGTCAACTCACTCAACAGTGCAGAAGGCATCGTGGGTTATCCAAATGAATCCAACATAACGATCTTCATATTTTTACAACTATCACTCCAATTTTCCATATCAGCCACTCCATAAAGTCGCAGAATTCACCCAAAATACCAGTCTGTTATATGTCTTGTTCTAGATTACTAATTATAAGCGAAAGAAACAGAGTCTCACGAGATTTTTAACAGGACACAAAAATGCTACGATCAATTGCGAAAGAACGCGATAATTTAAGAAACAATATTGTTTTAAATGAACAAAAAAAAATTAATGGAACAATTCTTTCCTGGCACACACTGCAACTCTCTTTTACTATTTCTGCAGAAAACGCCTATAACTCCGGCCCCACATCTACCTATCTATCAACTGCTTATACTCACCTCACTCCCCAAACCCCAGTACACGAATGATTTCAAACTGATTTAGATAATAATGCTGCTCTTTTAAGACCTTATAATTTTTTACAAATTTTACCTCCCTCCGAGAAGTAAAAGGCCAGGAAGTCAAGGTCTTACTTTATACCCCCACCAGTACCTACTAAAATACACTGGTTTTTTAATAAAACAGAAAAAGGGGCCCAAACAATAAAAACAGAAATAAATATCGCGATCTCTTTTATTGTTTGATTTTATTGCTGTTGCTTGCGGCTATTAAATAATCGTAGCTATGTTGATATCACTATACCGTACGCGTGTGATGGATCTGGCCAATGGGGTCGCCTACCGGTGCAGCCCAGATTTGTGATTTATTTCGCGAAACAGCATAAATGCGACAAGCGAAAAGTGATCACACATTTTTTTGTACAAGCAATTTTATGTATTTAGTTACTGTTTGATTGCTTTTTTGCTTTAAAGAGAGTTACTTATTTTCTATTTCTATTATACCGTATTTAAGTCTTTACAATCCCTATCGATAGTACCCCAAACATTACCTATAAGATTAAAACATTCAGAATTTAGAATTCCTACTCACTGAAATATCCTAGTAGCAAATTGTAAAAAAATTATAAATAAAAAATAATTTTTAATCCTCGAGAAAAGAGTAGGTAGTAGTCACGTCTATTTCTTAGCACAGAAGGGCCATATACGCATACATGATCCTAGACAAGCTACAGTAGAACCCAATCTGTGCTAACGGGCAACAACAATAAATAGATTAAAGAAAGCTTGCTTCTGAAGAGGGGTAGCCGGAAAAAAACAATTTTTCACTGAGTTTGAATTTTTAATGCGGAGATGAGCAGTTGATGAGAAACTAAGGCGGTTGGGTAACATGCGATATTTTTGGGACTCCATTTTGTCCGAAATCATGCTAAAATTTTTCTGTTTATTCAAGTTTTCAATGCCCCACAGTGCCTATTCATTTGATGTTATTCTATCATTACTAAACTCCCTAGATCTGTATGTAGAAATTGAATTCGAGTTGTAGCCTCTTTTTAGTGTGTCGGCTTATTAGACATAAGGTTACGAGTTTGAACACTAGGTCAAACAAAATATCAACAAATAATTCTTTCGTGACTCAGTAGATTTCTGGCAAAAACCGTGAGAGTAAATCAAATAGCCAAGGAAAGTTTCTCAAAATCTGCCCTTCGGAGTCGACTTTAAACTATAGGCTCCGCTACTCATGCATAAAATAGGCATACACAACATAAATGGTATGAGAACCCAGGTCGTATTCCTAACTGCAGGATTGCAATGAACCATCATGTGAGTATGTGTATATAGTTTCAGAAAATAGCTTCAAACCCAATACGTACAGATTTGAATGAAAATGACATCAAACTATGCAAAACATGCACCGCGTTTCTGCATTCCAGAAAAGAAGATATATACCTGAGACTGACACTGTATAGGAATTTTCACACACACAACATAAGTGGAGGTGAGAGCTAGGTCAGAATCCTAACTGACGGACTGTAAGACCATATGCTGTAACACCGTCTGCGAACACATGTCAACTGTGCGTGACAGCAAGCAATATTCTGTAGTTATCTCAGGTATATTTGGAAAGGCCATAATGAACTTATTAACTGTCATCATGCAGCCTAGGAGTAACTCAGATGTATAAGACAGAGGAGAAAAAGCAGAAAAAGTATATTAAAGTCAACTACATAACACCCAGAGTGACACGACTTGTCGATAAGATAGAACTCTTGCAAAAAATACTTGAAATTGAATACTTTTTTTTCTAATTTATTTTAAATTCAATTATCACCTTAAGACAGTTTATGGTCCAACAAATCTTAAAAAACTTTACCGAAATTAATTAAAAATTCCCTAATAGCCATAACAACTACATTTGTAAGTATCATGTAAATCAAACTAAATAACAAATAAAATTTGAATATCAAATGAAATTAATTTCTAATATCAAGATCAATCAAACTCATTTCAGCCGATGAATGATGCTGCAAAATTCGTCTTCTTGGGGGCAACACAGAAAATTGCTTCATTTGGAAGAACAAATGTTAAGATAAAACGTATGTTTTTTTATTTTAATAATTTAAGTTACTACATATACCAGTAATTAACTACGTATGATACATAGATCAATGTACTGTACGGTATATCAAATATTAATGGCCATCTTACTAGATACCAGCAAATAACCCTCCGTCATTTAAACAAACATTGTAGGACAAGTAGAGCAATAAAAAACAAATATCACCTATACATCACAAATTACCTACTTCAAGCGGCATTTACACAGAAACGACAGTATAAACACACAGATTGGAAAATAATTCATCGCAATGTAAAGACATTTCACTTTGAAAAACACTACTAAGAAACAACATTCTAAGGCCATGAAAAGGGAAGCTGCTAAAGACTTTTGAAAGAGAAATATATCCGTATGTATAACGGGGCGTACGCCTTACATAGTCTGGTCAGATACCCTTTAGTCAGATGCGACCTAGTGATTTCACACCAACTATAGGTATGTAAAGCATTTTATAACATGAGTACAAGACCTACGTTTAAAGTCCGATTCCGAACGACAGAATTTTGAGAAACTATTCCGAGCAATTTTATTTACCCATGACAGGAAACCGTATTTCAGTTGTTTGTAGATATCTTGACCAGGGGTTTAAACCCGAGGCCTCACGCCAATAAGCCAGCATATTATCCACTAGACATGGCGATCTTGGGCAACCAAAATCAATCAAAACTAGGCATGCCCTCTGTTATTCGATCAGCTATCATGCTAGCGTAATCCATGGCGCAATCAACGTCAACCATGGGATATTTAGTATTCTTCACTCATGCAACTAACCCTCAGATGGAAGAAAGAAGAGAAAAACGAGAAAAATTTATGTTTAAAGTCAACTACATACCACCAGAGTGAAATTTGTCAATCACAGACAACTTTCTTTAATAAGTGCATTAAAGTCAAACGGAATACAACCAGGACTATGGTGGAGGTAGCTCTACAGTAGAAATGTCATGGTGTTATAATGGTCGAAAACAAACAAAAAAAAAAAAAAAAGATATTGAATCGTAAGGTATGAATACGTTAAGCGATACTGCAATATCTTAGTATGGCAAAAATAACGAACAACAAACCATGCGTACTTTGAAGATTCATTTGTCTTGAATTTAAAGTAAAGAAAGATAACGCGCTGGAAACTAGTGCTCAAAATCAGAGCTTCCAAATCACCAAGTTTAGTTTCTTAACAATCTGCCCATTCGGATTGACTTTAAACTGTAGACCTTTAAGACTAATGGATGAAAATTAACATACACAACATTATGGTGTTGAGAAACTAGTTCATAGTTGAAAGGGAAGCTCATAGTAAAAAAGTTAAGTTAGTTGGTTTTAATTGATTGACAGATCCCCCTACCTCTTGAATACTAATTTCCCAAATCATACATGTTTGACGTTGTCTATAATTGCGCCTATAAAAATAGTGGATACTTTGTACAATACCTTATAAAAGCTAAATTCTGTTTACAATGAATAAATGATTAAATGACATTGCCATAGAGTAACATACAACGTAGGCTTGTGACGTGATAGAGATAAAAAAAAAATGTTGAATATTTCTCAGCATTAGAAA
>QOCX01005414.1:0-12862 GCA_005959815.1 Sarcophaga bullata | reverse complement strand
GAATAGGAGGATGAGAATTTTTTTTTTAAATTTCTAGGATTCTAGAGAAGATTTTGAATAATTGTAGGAGATTGGCATATGTGGTTGACCATCCATCAATCTATATATGATGTACCACTAATTGTATTCCGTTAGTGTACAATCTACTGGGACTAAGAATCCAATATAGTGTGGTGGACTACAAAATAACTTACCCGGACTCTAGAGAAGATGCTCTAATAATCCTAGGAGATCGGTATGTGGTTGAGCATTCCAAATGCTATATACTAACCGATTGTAATCTAAACATTCCAAAATACAACCCAGATTTGTCATGTGCCAATATCACTCACTACTCCATAGACAACCCACAACCACTGCTTTCGTAGCGTCATTATTCAATATATACTTATCAAAAATCTTATGATCTGAAATGAGAAATTTTAGCTTTTGGGTAATCACGAATCTGAAACTGAAATACAAGCCACTGTAGAGTTTTAAGTAAACGAAACAATAATTCAAATTTCTTTCTTACTCTCTCTTTTTCTCTTCTGATCTATTACAATATACAGCCATGTACACAGCAATGTAAGATAATGAATGAAATGAATGAAGGTCTGTGATACTTTCTAAGGGTCTTCGACTTCTTCTTCTTGGTTTTTTTTTTAATAATTTTGTTTAAACAAATTGAAAAAAATTTTTTTTCATATTTCTTTTGTTGGAAATGTCTGGCCTGGGATTTGAACCATGCCTCTCGTATAACACAGTACCTACTAGACTACAGAGTTTCTTTCCAACGGTATCTGCCTTGAAAATTGGTTTTTTTCGTCACACTCTATCTCTCTCTGTCTCTTCTTTTGCAATTTACAAAATCATTTTAAATCTACAGTTTCCAATAACAACAGCCATGTACACAGATTGAATGTAAGATTCTTAGAATGAATCAAGGCCTGTAAACTTTCTAAGGGTCTTCGACTTGTTCTTTTTGTTTTTTTTTTTCAATAATCCCTTCTCTTTTAAATACAAAGGAAAACTTCGAAAAGAATACTATTCTATATATTTTTTCCTATTTCGTTATGTCTGACCTGGGATTTGAACCGTGGCCTCTCGTACAACACACCACCTTGTAGACTACAGCGTTTTTCAGCGGTCTCTGCCTTGAATTTTTTTTGTTCAGAGTCGACGTTAAACTGTAGTTCCTGCCACTCATAGGTAAAATTATTACACACAGCATGAGTGGTGTGAGACTCTAGATTGTAATCCTTCGTAAAAGCGTCGTAGTGTCTAATTCAGCAAACACATCTGCAGGCCACATCATACGAGCCAAACAGAGTGCAATGGCGTGTTTGACAATCATTTTGGTTTTTTCTAATCCTGTGTGCTGAAATTTTTATTTCTGTTGCAATCGCCAAGTGACTAGTGAGCTTAGCTGCTCAAGAAAACTCTAACGACTGTAATGGAATATAAACGAATGTCGTTTAACGTCTGTTCTTTTTTGAACTGCAAGCTGTTTCAATAAAATTGACCACGTCGTTGAAGTACAAAGCCCTACAACCTGAGAACGACCACGAATCCCCAGATGTCGATGATAATTTCCAGTTGAAGTACAAAGGCTGGGGTGTGTCTTGCAAGACTTCCTGGTCATGATTTTCCACGTAGTTCAAGTACAAAGCCCTACAAGTTGAGAACGACAGCGCTAATATCTGGCTACGCCTCCTTTCAAGACTTTCTGTTAATAATGTCCTACGTAGTGCAATTTCAAAAGCGTGCAGCTTAAGGATGACTACAACGAATCGGGATTAGAGCGTGTCCTTCAAAACTTCCTCTACATGTTTTTACTTTTAGTCGAATATCAAACAATTCTGAATGCTCTTTTGTAATTTCGTATATTCCCTGGCCCGTAGTCTTTCATTATCATGAAAATGTAAGACTCTTTGCAGCAAAAAACTTTCAATTCTTAATCACTAAGCCCCAATTAATTACTTTGTAGTTACCGTATGCAAATTTATATGAACTTTGTCGTTATGGTGAAAGAGTAGACGAATATGAAAGCCAATCCAGAGGCTTTTGTCCTCTTGTAAATGCTATGATATTTCAAAAATAGATTCTAGTCAGGTTTAAGGCAAATTTTGTGCGGCATAACAACCATAACAGGCCAAATCTATCTAGGCTATGGCTATGGCAACTAAACTAAACCAAAACGGTTTGCTGTGTAGTATCTTACATGCCAATTAATATCAAATTCCTGTTTGTTATGAATCAATTGCAGCATTTATAGCCTTAAGTCAAGACGACGACGAACGACGATGAGTATATTAAAGCGTAATAAAAACTATAAAACCAACCAAATGAAATCGGTAGAGAATAGCAAATGAATACAGAAGAAGAAAAAAAAAACAACCCACGGTAGTCCATTAATTGAAATGTTTGACATTAATTGCCAAACTGCTACTCTAATGCTACTCACTAGCAGGCTTTTAACAAGAAAAAAAATAGGCAGTATCGGCTAATAATTGATGCTTGACGAATGACGACCACAATGATGGCGAAAAGCTCACCATAAAATAATTAAAATCAATGAAAATCATGAAGATTTTTCATTCTAGCAATGATGATGATGATTACGATAATGATTTACATCATTATGATGTATAAAATAATGATGTTGATGTGATTATGAAGTTGATTGAATTGTTCATACCTCTAGTGAGTACAAATGTCCATACTTCTCTGGGCGTTTTTTCTATGATTTTTTGATTTCATCCATCTATAGCAGTTACTCTATCATCATCATCATTATTATCTTCATCTATGTATGTATGTATGTATGTATGGATGTATGTTGGTAACGTCAATAGTTTTTTATTTTTGTTTTTGTTGTTATTATTTTCTACTGTTTTTAATGCTGCTGTATGTAGCAATCAATTGATGAGGCATTATAATGTACCATGAACATGTTTTTAATGAAATTCAATAACAATAACAATAACAATTGCAGTAATGAACACTATTACAACAATAACAATGTTTTATAATTCCAAGAATTGCCACCAACTAAACAATATCGCACAACAACAACAACAACAACAACAACATCAACATCAACATCAACAATATTACCAATGTTCGTCCATTTAGAACCCACATTAAGCCACATTAACAGTTTCCATAAGAAAACATATTTGGGTGTGTAGGCATGCATAGGAAAATGAATGTGAAACACAATTTCCTGATCATGATAAATGAGCGAAACTATTCGACTAACTACAGTTTTATGGACACTAATTTTATTATGCAATAGGAGGCCTATTTCGAAATAATATGCCTCTCTTATAAAACTTCACAATGTTATGTCTTAGTGGACAGAGAGTAAAGTGTGTACAAGTATTTATCAGAATATTTTCCATTACAGTTTGAGATCTTTAGCGATAGATAGGTTGATAGGGACAAGACCTTAGCTATAATGACGGCTGCTTATGCACTAATGATTGCAAGGCATTAATCCTCTTCAGAAAGTCTTTATACTGTAAATACTTCAATAATTTCTTCTACTTCAGTCGTCTGCGCTTAGTTTTATGGTGTCCTTAATCAAAAATTGGGATCTTGAACTTATAAAGGCTGGCCAATGATACCAGATACACCGGTATAATGTTACCATCAAGATACAAATGTTTCCCTAGGGTGCATTCACTGTGAAAAAGCTTTAATTTTTTTTTGTTGTGTTGGTGACGTCATTTGTCACACTTTACAGCAAATCAGTAAATGTGTTGAAAATAGTAGTAGTAGCAGTTGCCGTAGACTAGTAGGTAATATGTTGACGTGAGACCACAGTTCAAACCCAGGGATATCCTCCAGACATCTGCAACAAAACGAAATATCAAAAAATATTTCTTCAGGGACTTTCTCTGCGATTTTCTGGGAAAAACTCTGAGAGTAAATGAAATTGAAATGAAGTTTGTTAGAAATCTATCGTTCAGAGTCAATTTTAAACAGTAGGTCATACCAATCATGTATAAAATTAACTCACACAGCATACATGGGTGGTGTAAGAAGCTAGGTTGTAGTCCTGACTGCTGTTTGTCTAATGGGAACTGAATGGCTTGATGTACTACAAGTTAACACAGATCGCTACCAAACCACAACTGAGCAATTTAAGCCGATATTGGCTCCTTCCGATTACTATTCGATTTCATCGATGAGAGAGGTATTGGTTAAGCAGCACTTCGATTCCTACTAGGAAGCTGAAAATTGAGTGCCTTATTGCTTTGCTTCAAACGACTAACAGTTTTATTGGCGTTAATCAACAAATTGCATGCAAGATGGTCAATACTTTCCATTTAAAATTTGAGTTTTATTTACACAAAAGGCTGATTTTATACGCCTCCTCTGTTTACGCAACTCATGCCACAATGGATGTCGTGAACGACTAATTTCAATGCATGATCAACTCATGCGAAAGTGATGTGAACTGACCTACGAATTTAAGCAATTTGACCACGTTAAACTTTCTCTTGTGGGGTCTTTCTAAGTGGCATGTTTTATGCAATAACCCACATAGCACAGCAGCCCTCAAAAGCCAAATTGACGATCATGGATTTTGCGAATAATTATTTCCAATGCCCCTTAATTGTTGCTTTGTTGTCCTAGATATTTGCACTTCAAGGTGGCATCCGTTTATTTGCCTTGTAAGCAATGCTATGTCAAGCTATGTTTAAAACCAATCTAGGTGGGCCAATTCATAAGGTTATGATCTCCGGATGGTTCTAAAACCCATTATTAAATTTATTGTTTGCTTTCTTTCTTTATTAGCTCAACTCGTTTAAATCTTTGCCTGATTATAAGCCAGAGTTATGGAAAATTGAGACGCCACGGATCTGCTCGGTCAAGAGAAGCTGTGATCCTTCAACTGAATAAAGATTTCCATGATATCTTACCAATTTATTGTTTTATTAAATTGTAGAAATATAAAACTCTTAACTGAGGACCCAATACAATACAGCAATAAGATGAAAAATTCCTATAAGATATGAGATATTTAGGTGTGGTGTTTTCAAATCCTAATAGCGATTAAATCGATACAATTACATGCTGCATTTACTTCATTTACTGCATTTAAAACGTCATTAATTCATTAATAAAAATGCATTTTATTTCCATTAAAAATGCATTTAATTTTTAATTAAGAATTAAATTAAATGTCTTGCCTTTACGATCAATATCTCCCAATAACATGTCTTGGAAACATTACGTTCATGTTTTTCCATTCTACTTTGTAAGCCCTACAACAAAGAGAGAATTTCAGTAACAAAGAAGATTGATGAAAATGCCACACATTTTTATAGTTTTTCCTCTTTTTTTTCTGTTTTTTGTTTTTAACATCAGAGGCCACCACTTTAGCTCATCATCAAAATCATCGTCAACTCTATCTTTATCATTCTGACATGATGCAATAGAGTAGCAGCAGTAGCAGCAGCAGCATCAGCAGCAGCAGTGTAATGTAATAATGTTTCTTGCCGAGATTGATGTTGGCGGCCTTAGCCATGCACTGCCCTATAAAGTCTTATCTTAGCTTTCCTTCAAAGCATTTCTTATGTTCGTCTTCTCGGCTTTCCTTTCCTTTCTTTCCTTTTTTTTATTGACAAATATGTTCAACGAAATGTTGATGACGTTGACGCCGCCACTAACAAACAAAAAAGAAAAACATTTTTCGTTAGTTTAAGAATGTTCTCCACTCTCTGAACGTTATTAGCCATGCCAGTGATGTCATTTGAAAATCATTTTGCCGGTTGTTTGGTTACATGAAATGCCAAACCAATGACAAACTCTAATGCTTCAGACATTCGCCGTAATTAATTGAGTCCTGTCCATAGCGTTGACAGATGTGCTTTATGCAATGCTTGCCTTGCTTGTAAAATTCCATTGTTTAACTTTCTTTTGTTGCACACTGTATGGGAACAAAGAAGATTGTCGAAATGTATTTAAGCCCAGGCAATGTTGTGTTAGTGTTGGTTGGCAAGGCATAATTAACATCATTTGGAAATTAATTACGTTTTCAATGAATATTGAATTCAAATTAAGAGCTCCAATGCTGTCTGACAAAATTAGTTGCCATTTATTCAGTCCAGCTAATCGTCTCTGGAGTAGAATGATGCTACATGCCACGCAGCATAATGGAAACCATGGAGATACCATTTAAGCTGGCTATGTTCCTATTGCAATAGGAAAAAGTTCTTTTTAAATTTCTAGGCTTAGATGCTAGACCTTCCCCATCTGTTAATGGCCCACCATAAGACGTTTGTCAAGGTCTATCTAAGCACGATATTTGCTTCAATAAATCGCATGCTTTTGGATAAGAAAAGATTACTTACTTGCTTACTTGCTTAATTGATTAATACAATCTTTAGTCATTACTAACGGGCAGCTTCTTACACCACCCCTGTTGTATGTGCTAATTTTATCCATGAGTGGTAGAACCTTTGGTTTTATACGACAGTCCGTGCACCCGAAAATATCGAAGCTATGGCTGAGACTATGCATGAGAATCCATCAACACCAACTCATCATTGTTTTTAAGAATTGAACAACAGCTTTAAGTGGCAGTTTACATCGATAAAACTTCAATTGGTTCAAGAGTTCAAGCCGCATGACCATCTGGCTCGTTTTCGCTTCGATGTCGATTCTGTCATTTTCGTTTCGTTTTCATTTCTATGGCTACCGTGACTGGCCTCACAGTATCTCATTCAATTTTCGTGCTACTTTTTCGAATAAGTGGGATCGTAGCTCGACAATGGCTTCAAGTTAGTTGAGCTTCAAATGCTCAATGGCCTCCGGTTTGTTGGCGTAACACTTTTCTTTATCGGCACTTCACAGCAAATACTCCAACGGTGTCAAATCTTAGCTTCTTGGTAGCCAATTGACATTACCATTTCGGCTAATTAAACGGACAACAAATGTTTGGCGCGATAAATCGATTGTGGCATGAGTATGTAGCAGGATGCACCATCCTTTTGAAAACAAACATCGTTCACATCAATACCATGAAGAGCGGGTATAAAAAAATTGGCCGTCATGCAGCGTTAGGTGTCTCCATTGACTGTAATGGTTGTGCTGTCCTCATTTTCAAAGAAATATGCCCAAAATAATGGCTCCGCTCTACAAGCCGCACTAAGCAGTCACTCGTAATGGGTGCATTGGCTTCTGTAAGATCACGTGTAGGTTTACTGAGCTCCAAATACGGCAATTTTGCTTATTAATGTACACACCAAGATGAAAATAAGCTTCATCCGGAAAAATGATTTTTCTTTTCGTGCAGGGTCTCGTGGGCCTAATAAATCCCAATGTTGCTCAAAAGTAAATCGATTCATTACGCTCAGTGGAGATTATGTACCGAATTTTGTGTCGGAATAGAATGACTAAAGTATTGCCCAATTTGAAATATCCGATGATTCAAATTTAAACCGATAGATGGCCCACTCTATAGGTAGAAATTCACGGTTTTATGTACTTACCCTTGTAGAGTAAAATAATATTCAAAATCCTGATCGCTTCCCTTTTGAAAAGACATCAGAAATGTTTAAATCTCAGTAGGTTTGACTGATCGAATATATTATCTGGCTTGATAAGGTTCTAAAACAGCGACCGCTGAGCAAATTAAAGAAAACTTTAAAGTGCTCATTTTTAAACTCTGTCTCAGGCATAGTAAACATTGCACAGATCATTACAATACCTCTTCGTATATGCCTGAACATAAAACAAAAAGAAAGAAACAGAAAAAAAAATTACCTACAAACGATTTAATGTCTCTATAATATCTAGCCTTGAGCCAGATGTGGCCAATGACCACTCCAAACATAAGTTATGAATTGCACAAGAAAAACCTTTTTTTCTTCCCCTTTTTTGCTATTTCACTCACATGGATCAGCATTTATTGTAAATTCGCTTTAATTATTTGCCATTATGAGTTGACCATAACCTTAATTATCATTTCAGCCAAAGAAAATTGTTGCATACATCAAGCTATTGTTGCTTGGCATACTGCATGCATGCATGGAAAAATCCCTGAAAGTAAAACAATAATGTACTCTCTCGCATAAGTATGTATGTGTGCACCAATTTTCCATAATTGTAACTGTTCCCCCCCAATGATTTTTCAAAAACATTTTACAGCAATCACTATTGCCTTTTACTGTATACATATGCTTGCACTCTTACTCTCTCTTTTTCGCTCTCTCTCTATCTCTCTCTCTCTCTCTCTCTCTCCCTCTTTCATATGGCGGTACTTACTATCTTTTGTGGCTTTAGTTTAGAAAACTTTTTCGCTAATACACCGGCAACAATGGCCACATTACGTGTCTGAAAGTTTTTCCTTTAGTCTGTTATTTTTTGTTGTTGTTGTTGTTTTTTGTTAGCAAGTGATTGTTCACATTTAATTATTATATACGAGGATGTTCGGAGGTAATATGAGGAAGGATTTCAAACAAACAAATTGTATGCCACGAACATCAAAAACTTTTAGGCAGTCAGCCAAACGTGGTATTACCGGGTCATACAGTCAGTAATGTGACCAACTGAGGCAAGGTAAACTATTTAAGAGACATCGAAAGCTGTTTCGTTAGTCTTTGTTGCATGAAGGAGTTCTGCCTTTGCTTCTGACTGCTAATAAATGAACACACTAACTACTAGACTATGGCGACTGCATTTTATTAGTATGACGTTTTATAAAAGGCCTTTGGGCCTTGCTTAAACTTTACGTGCGGTCACATTAAGCATATTTAACCTTCATTTCGTTATGCCTTTTGGGGAAAGGAAACCGCTAAACACTACACTTGTGTTAAAAACGGAGATTGGAAGAAAAAACACCAACCAGCCAGCCCAATAACTTTGCAGCCAAACCATCCCAAAGATATTCCAAAGCTGCCAGCACCAAAACAGATTAATATCTACAAGTATTGTATGTGTGCTCTACTCTACATAAATACAATAAATTCTTAAGAAGAATACACGTGTACTGTACATGACGATGACGATGACGATAACGACGACGATAGCTGTTATGCTAAAGCCAAAGTAGATGAAAACTCATGAAAAATATACGAGACTGAGAGCACACAACTATGCAGACAACCAGCTCCATGCAACATGCAGTACAAGTACACAGAGAGCAGCATTCGTCTGTAAGGAGGAAATCATCTTTCTTTCGTTGGTTTTGTAAACGTGTTGTATCAAGCAAAAGCTAAAAGCATTAAGAATTGTTTTCTGTTCTGTTTATTCTATTATTTTTTGCATTTGAATGCATCTGTTAGATTGGCGTAGATCCAAAAAGTTTCTTTGATTTGTTTTTGTTGTTGGGTTTTTTGTTCGAGTTGCTGAATATTTGTTGAGTTTTAAGAGCAACCTGCTGTTGCTCTTTGTGGTTGCTTTATCATGTTTTTTTTGTGTGTGTTTTATTGCTGTGCTAGGTTTCTAGGCAACCAAAGCAAACCATCAACCATCATAATGTTTTGACTACGGTATACAACAACAAAGCTTGTTTGCAGGCTTAAAACTTTGAAGCTTCAGTTTTTGTATGTTTTTGTTGTTGCTGACAATCATTCTTAAACACAGGTGTGTTTCTCACGATTTGTCATTTAGAGTTTGTGCACGATATTCATAAGGCTTTAACTTGAAAAAGATTCTTAAGCACCCTACAGTCGGTAGGAAATTTTTTTCTTGGCTATCTATTTGAAAACTGGCGACTTGAGTGATTTCAATTCCCATATCGAAGATACTGACAATTAACAAACAGGCAAGGGAAAACTCTCCTGTGCCTACTGTTCCCAGTAAGGAAATGGAGCTAGTGGATTAGGTAACCATAGTCTTGAGCAATCTAAAACATGTTTTCGTTATGACCAGGCGTTACTTGAGACGGGAGATATAGGCCTCGAAGCCAATTGTTTTCCACCAAAGGCACAATTCGGATTAATATATGGACCTGAGTGGGGTCAAATGGATCTAGTGGACTGGATAGCCTTAGCCACAAGGATTCCAAACGGGTTTCCTTATACTCGGCGTTACTTGGGACGTAGTATGAGCGACGTAGCTAATTGATTTCTTCAAACGAGTATCATATATCAAAATCGGTTCAAAAATGGACCTAGGTGGGCAAATGGATCGAGTGGACTAGATAGCCATAGTCTCAAGCATTCCAAAATGGGTTTCCTTATGGTCGTGCGTTACTTGGGACAGGAGATATTGACGTCAAAGTTAATCTATTTCTTCAAATGCGCAACAAAGGCAAAATTGGACCAAAAAATGGACCTGGTCTGAAAAATGGACCTGGTGGATAGCCATAGTCCCAAGGATTCCAAGACGGGTTTACTTATGGTCTTGCGTTACTTGAGAGCGGAGATATAGTCGTCGAGCTAAATTGTGGCTTTCAAATGACAAAAAAAGGCCAAATCATGATGAACTGCGGACCTAGTGGCAAATGACCTGGGGACTAAAATAGGCTAGTCTCTAGGATTCCAAAACGGGGTTCCTTATGGTCGAGCTTTACTTAAGAGCGGAGATATTTTCGTCGAAGCTAATTGATGACTTCAAATGAACAACAAAGGCCAACAAATCGGATAAAATATGGACCTAGTGGGCCAAATGGACCTAGTGGAATGAATAGCCCTAGTCTCTAGGATTCCAACACGGTTTTCCTTATGGTCGAGCTTTACTTAACAGAGCGGAGATATAGTAGTCGACGCTAATTGATGGCGTCAAATAAACAAAAAGCCAAATCGGATAAAATATGGACCAAGTGGGTCAATGGACCTGGTGGACTAAATAGCCCTAGTCTCTAGGAATCCAAAAAAACGGGTTTCCTTATGGTCGAGCTTTACTTAAGAGCGGAAGATATTGTCGTCGAAGCTAATTGATGGCTTCAAATGAAGAACAAAGGCAAATCGGATAAAATATGGACCTAGTGGGCCAAATGGACCTAGTGGACTGAATAGCCCTAGTCTCTAGGATTCCAAAAACGGGTTTCTTATGGTCGTGCGTTACGTGGAACCGGAGATATGATAAAGTGCGTTCGGATGAAAATGAGCTTAAGTTTTAATAATTCTCATTCAGTTCATTTTTTTATATAAATAGAACAAAATATCGCATGTTTCGCAGTTTCGTTTCTTTGGTTGGATGACTTTGCATTTTTTGTGGTTTGGTGATTTGAATACTTTTGATTGATGACTTGCAGTATATGGATCGATGACTTGTATTTTTTTTGGGTCAATGACTTGCATTTTTGTGGGCGATGGCTTGCATTTTTTGGATCAATGACTTGCAATTTTTTGGAGCAATGACTTGCATTTTTTTGGTTGTCATAAATATATTAGCTTCAGCGCATATATTTACTTCGCCGCAGATATCTCCGGTCACAAGCAATGCCTGATCGTTACAGAAACCGTATTGGAATCCTTGATACCAGGGCTATCCAGCACACGAGGATGTTTACGCCATTATGTTATTTATTATCGGATTTTTAGCCTGTTTATACAGGACATTTTTAGCTTCATAGGCGATATCTACGGATTCAAAGGTCACAAGATCGTAGCGAGAACTGTTTGGGATCTTTATTAAAATAGCTACCTAACACGCCTAGGTCGGAACCCGCACCTTTTGAAATTTAATTGAAATTTTAATCGATATGTAGAGAGTGGATTTTTATTTTTTACATTTTTTTTTTTGATTCTGATGACGTTTAACATTCAGTTTTTGATTGCCTAGTTGCTTGGCTTAATTGAATTAGAAATCTTTGGCCTTGGTTATGGGCCTTAACAAAAACAAATCAATTTAATTATCTACCGGGTACAAAGTAAGTTTTTAAAAGTGATTTCCATTTGGTTTTTACAATCAATCTTACAATACAATTTCGCATTAGTTACGCTTACGAATGGACATGGCATTCTAAACATAATAAATTTTAAGAAAAAATGTTAGATAAACAGCTGCACTCACATGTACCTCTCGGTAATAATGCGGATATGGTTGTTAACGAAACCAAAAGTAACAGGCTACACAAAAATAACCACGAATATTATTGGTAGACAGACATATAGAAACAGCCAAACAACACAATTCTTGTTTGTTAATGTTGCTATTAGCCGTTGTTCAGAAGGTATCGAATACAACACGTGTTTTGCAGCTATAAATAGAGCCTCTAAACCTGTTTCACTTTTAAGACATGCCAGGCAGACATACGTTGCGTAGGTGTTCCTGCAATGCTGTTAAGAGGTCACTAAGTTACCAGGCGTTTTGTAAGTTGTTTTGCACACACACACACCCACACACACACACTCACGGTGAGTACAAATTAAGTATTTGATTAAGAGATTAAAAATAGCAAAAATACCTGTAGGTTGCATAACTATTGGGTATGGGAAAAAAGTATAAAAAAGGAAAATGAAATGAAAATTCAATTAAAAATCATTGTGTGCTAATTTTATAACATGCGTGGCGGGAGCAACAGTTTAAATTCGATTCCGAATGGCAGATCTGTGAGAAACTTTTCAAGGCAATTTTATTTAACGCTTAGAGTTATTGCCGGAAGTAAGCTTAGAGAGGAAGCTGACATGGAGGAATTTTGAAATATTTTGGTTTTAATTGGAGGCGTCTAATGCGCTTGTGTTTAAACAGTGGCCTTATGTCTAATAAGCCAGAACACACTACCTACTGGACTAGGTCTACTTCAAAGGTACATTAAGGCTTCGACGAATTCAAAGAGGAGCTATGATTGCTATTGTCGCGCAAGCAAGAAGAGACTAAATTGAATGCAGGAACTGGAGAAGCTTGACTAATCCTGTTTCGATATTGAAGTTAATATCTCTGGATGCCTCACGAACTAAATGTCAAACGGAATAAA
>QOCX01005412.1:0-12864 GCA_005959815.1 Sarcophaga bullata | reverse complement strand
GTGTAAACCATTAAACAAACATGTGCTAAATATTTATTCTTAATGAAACATTTCGAATTTGAGGATATTTTTTCTCATTTTATTTTTAATAGTTTCCGTGACGGCATCGAAAAAAGTTTGTCATTACGTTTGTAACCTCAATAAATAAATATTCCGTAACAGATACAGTGGTGAGAATGGACAAAAAAATGGAACAAAATTTTCAAAGATATTTTCGATCATCTTACAAAAAACAGACAGCTGAACTTTACATGGCGTAAAAGGTCGTCGTAGTCTAGAAGGTAGTGTGCTGGCATATTAGACGCAAGGGCACGGTTTCAACCCCAGATCAAAACGAAGTATAAAAAATATTTCTACGGTGACTTCAACTCAACAGATTTCTGGCAAAAATTCCGAGAGTAAATGGAATTGCCAAGTTTCTCAAAAGTCTGTCGTTCGGAAACGACTTTAAAACTGAAAATCCCGCCACTTTTTGATAAAATGAACAAGAAGCTAATTCGTAATCCTGGCTGAAGGATCTTAATGACCAATTATATATGTAAGTAGTCTTAGGAAGGAATCTGCGATACATGGCATAAAAAGTAGAGCAGTTGGCTATGGTACAGAAGCTCAAAATACTGCCTAAGCCAACGGAACAAGATATCGTGTGATAAAACAAAGCTGATATAAAAGGTGGTGTTGTTTTTATGCTTAAAGTGGTCCAGGATAAAACAAAAAACATGTTCAATATGATTTTTGAATTTTCAGAATGTTAACGAGACTTTAATCTACCAGGAAATAATCCATCAGAGAGGCGCCTCCATTGCTAACCTCTCCAGAATAACGTCAACAACGTCAACATCATAGAAAGGTCAGGTTGCTTGAGAAAAGCTAGGAGCCAACGACAACCCAAAACATTTCAGGGAGGCCTTTGGCATTCTGACAAATGGTAACATGCTATAGTAGGCCTTTACATTTTCCTCCTCCAATCTTTTAAAAGCATATTTATTATGCGATATATATGTATAACGGTTGTGGAAACACTGGCAATTTTATGATCAGCATAACCATTACAATTTTATAATCCGTTTATTCTCGTCTACTTTAATATTTTTTTTTTATTTTTATTTAATTTTCTTTAAATATTCTTTTTTTTTCTGTGTCTTATTATTATTATTATAAAAAAATTACTGCTATACCACAAATAACAACAAATACATCACCAGAGAAGAAGAAACAACAAAACCATAAAATATAATTTAACAAACGAAAACAACGAAAAATTGAGGCGCGTTATTTTTGTACTTTCAAAGAATTTGTGAAAAATTGTTTAGAAAATTTCGAAAAACAACAAGAAACAGCAAAGCAGTTTTCTTTGAAATATTCAAAATACTCGACAACAATACTCGTAAAGTTTTTGCACTCTTTTTACACACAATTATTCAAAGACCGACCATATGGTTTTTACTTTTTTTTTTGCCTTTTATAAATCGTATCACAACAATCGTATTTAAACATTTTCCAAAAAGAAAAAAAAATTAAATAGAATCGAATTATAAAGACGTCATGAAAAGTTTCACTTTTTTCTTTTTTTTTTTTCAGAAAACAATTTAAATTTTTATTTGTATGTAATAAAACTTATACTACCTATTCAAAATGATACCGTATTATACTTAAAATACATCATAACAGGCAATATGCCATTATTATACAATACATACATGATGTTTATACCCTACTTAGAGTATAACAGATTTAAAAAAAATATTAATTTTAAAAATATTTTTACATTTTAAAAATCTACCATGAACCTAGATTGGGGTCAGTTGGCAGCCAGATTAAACATACTCATCCCTAGATCCCATTGTACATACTTTAGAAATTGCATCGTGTGCTAATAAACATGCTCGCCTACAACCTAAGGAATCCAGGTTCAAACCCGGGAATCAACAAGAAAAGGTCTGATCATGGTTTTCAGATTTATGAAATTCACAATATAACACAATACTAACCAATTAATTCATTTAGACAGGCCCCTTTTAAATTCTAAATTAAAGATAACAGATCCATTGTTACACTTTTTCGATATACACGATAATATTATCGAATTCATCATCGGTGAGTTTAAAGCAGTTAGAAGAGCGATGACGTGAACAAAATCTTACACAAAGCATCTACAAACTAATAATAGATTACACAGTTATAAGAGCAATATCTGTCCGTTAGTGTCAAAGACCGAGAGGGTCAACAGCGTACTGCAACTACACATAATTGGTCATTACAAGCCTTTAGTCAAAATTGTGATCTAGCTTCTGGCACCACCCATGTTGTGTGTGTTTATTTTATCCGATGAGCGGCATAAGTTAAAGTCGTCTTCGAACGACGAAAATCTTTTCATGTTCATTTTATTTATTCTCAGAGTTTTTGCCAACAGGACTGCTAAATGTATGTCGCCAAAAGATACATATTTTTCCTCGTTTCTTTCTGTCTAACCTAAAGTTTTAAACTGACGAAATTCTCATCTAGCAAGCCAACACGCCGCCGGCTACACTACGACGACTTATGAACCACCTTTATCGTACTTGGAAACGAACGCACGAGGTGACTCAGGCTGAAAAAGAGTCACGGCATAAAATTATTGGCTTATATATATGCAAGACAAGGAATATATCCTGTAACATGTCATAAAATGTTGTTTAAGTCTAAACCAGTACACCCAATAGCGATAAACATTTTAACTAAATCCGGGAACTCAGTTTCCTAATCCCTTTTTTGTTCCCATGTTGAAATCAGGCATTGAATTCCGGTTGCCAGAACTCATGGTTTTCCAAATTTTCCAAATAATTGCTGTGATATTAAATACAAGACAGGGGATATATCCTTAGAACTTTTGTCTAAGCAAGTACACCCAGTAAAGACAAGCATCTTAATTAAATTCAGAAAGTCAGTTTTGATATCTTTGTTTTATTCCCATGCTGAAAATCAAACAGTGATCCAGGATCATATGCGCAAATAGACGAAATATATTCAAATGGTACTTCATGGTATAAACGGCCTTTAAAGTCATAAATAAAATTGTAACAGACAAGAGAAACTAGCTGGCGAATGTCATGGTGTTATTTATAGATCCTAGGAATGTAAAACTACATTCTGAATGTAGCAGATCAGGCGTAGTAGTACTGGAAAGTGTTTATATGAACACATGCCAATAGAAAAAATACTAAAATAATGCAAAAAAAAAAGTCCGAATTGGAAAAACAAATACCGAATTGGAACATAAGGGACTTATGAGAAACCAACCCGGCGCTCCGAGTGAACATAGAAATGTTTTTTTTTCTCCTTACTAACGCTAAAAGAAGTCACGTTTATATAATGCGCGGATTTATGTAACGCACGATAATAGGTTCCTTTTTACTGACCTTATAATAACAAAACGGCTTGATATTAACTTTAAAAAGTATTTGCTTAAATGTCAAATGGGGATTAATTACTTACTAAAAGGAAAAGCTTACAATAAGGTTTCTTATAAAAGAATTATCATATAATACTTGCGGAATGTAAAGAAGTTGAGTCTCAATAACAATAAATGAGCAGGAGGGGTTTTATCATTTCGGCACTATCATGCCTTTGCACAACTGAAATCTTAATTATTTTCACTTTGTTTTTTTTTTCTTTTTTTCTTTAATGTAATTTCAAAAACTGTTTAATTTTTTTAAATGAAAAATAATTAAATTGTTGTTTTACTTTTAATTGATTTTAAATGTTCTTGTTTTGTGTTTGTTTTTTTGGACGGAACATTAAATAAAATTTATAATTGTACACACATAAAAACATTAAAAGAAAAACTTTTTTTAGTTAATATTTTACAAACCAATCCAAGAAAAAACAAACCAATTCAAATGAAATATTGAAAAAGAATTGTACTTTTTTTTAAGAAAATTTTATTTTTAAACTCAACATGATTATTTTCATCTTTAGCTCTACGAATTTATATTTTCAGTTGGCCACACTCAGTTACTTTTGCAGTCACTTGCTTTGCTTACATACACTCACGTTGTATTATTTTATTTTTTATTTTATTGTTTTATTTTTATAAATTGATTTGTTTTCGTTTTATATTCATTCACCGCCGCCGCATTTTCAATATTTGTTTTACGACTTCGGAAAATTTAATATTTTTCCGTTATTCACCGGCCGAAAGCGTGCCAACAACTGAATGTTTCATTCTACATTTTCACTATGGAATCATAGAAAAAGTTTTCTTTTTTTTTCAAATCAAATCACTCTCCCTCTCATGGAAAACATAAGTGAATATACTGCAGCTCACATTTTACCTTTGACGTTATAGTTAGAGATGGACGAGCTAATATAAGCGCTCTTTCTGGAAACCGATAATTTTTACCTATTTTTGGACCAGTCGTTCAAGAAGGGCTCTTACTTTTGCAATGCATTGTATTTTGGTGTAAGGAAAATATTTGAAGGAAGAGGAAGAAGAAGACAAAAAGTACGTTTTCCGTAAATTGTTTATACATTCGAAAATTTTCTTTTCCCATCTCTGGCTTTATAGTTCCGCCACGTCATTGTTTCATTCTCCACATTTTGATCGTGGTGAGGTGAAGATGTTTAACAGTCCAAATATTCAAAAGAAAAACAAAAAGTTTCGAAATAAACAGAAATCATTACGTTTTCCATTTATGATTTTCTTAATATCAAGCCCGAAGACAAGAGTAAAAGACAGCTTGTTGAATTTATTGACCAGACCCCCGCTAATGCCAAATTATTAACACAATAAATTAAAACAAGATAGAATATTTCAAATTATTACGTTTTAAAAATTTTAGAAAATTGACAAAAAAAACAATTTAATTTTGAAGTACATAGGAAGCAAATGAATGCAAAACAGCAAATCAGCCTATAAACGATTGACGATCTGACGGTTAAGCGGCTAGGGACACGAATGTGTTTGATAATTATGTAATTTTCAATTTATTGAACACAATTCCTCGTGCGAAATACATAATGTATTAATAATATCAACTCTTTAACTCCTAAGTCATCCAATTCTTTTTACAGTTGTCATTCATATCTTTTTGACAAGGCAGCAAGTCCTTTGACTTATAGGTCGTTGATGGAAGCAGATTTTAAAACAAGGCTTAATGTTTTTGTTGCCTCATAAGCGTGTCATTAAAGAAGTGTAAGGTTTAGGATTAAAAAGATTCTGATATTATGGACGTAGGAATGCAATAAAATATTGGGAGAAACCCAAATGGAATACAACTACCCTATGGTGTTATACTTCGAAGTTTATTTGATGCTTCTTGTCGGCACGTTAATGACAGCAACGTACCCAAGATAATTGAATCTCCTTTCTGTAACGACCCGATACCACACTGGCCAAGGATTGTGAACCCAGCGAAAGCTGTATCAAGTGGAAGATTTTGCCCTCAAGAACATAGCAGCAAAACTGTTAGAACAACAACAAGAATCATCGTGTGCAATCGCACAAAACCTAAAAGATTTAGTATTTGTACAGAATTCTGTTCTCTTTCTAAGAAATTTAAAAATAAAAACTTTAAAAACTCCAACTAGCAAAGCTAGGTCGAAATCCTAATTGCAGGGATGTAATGGCAAATTATGTATGTTTGTTAACTAGCAAATGCCTGTTTACAAAAACAATTTTATCCTTTAGTCTTTCAATAAAGTCAGAACTTTAGCAAAAGCACTAAAACTTTATACCGTGCAGTCCTTCATTAAATAAATTTTAACAAATCTTTTAAAAGTACAAAAAAAAATAAAATCTTGTAAAATTAATAGTAAGAATATTGTAGAATTTATAAAAAATTTAAAAATCACTTTTTACAATATAAAAGATTTTATTAAATGAGTATTGAGAAAACCTGTATACAGTAACTTAGTATTAAATAAGTTAAACCATTTAACAAATTGAAATACAATGATTACTTTCAAAAAAAATATTTTTAAAAATTTTATAATAATGTTCACGAAGTTATCTTAGTGTGCGCCTTTTTCAGATTATTATTATTATTATTAATTGGGCTATTATTGTGTAACTTTTTTAATATTAATTATATTTTTTAAATAAAGTCTCGTCATTATATTTCTTTTATAAGTTTGTTTACTAATAATCTGTAACCTTATTAAAGAATTGACAAATTATAAACGAAGCCCTTAAACTAAATTTATTCTAAATGTAAGTTTAAAAATATATATTTATATTCTTTATAGAGACGGATTATATATAACCTTTGTGTCGCAACATTGGTAATGCGGACTTATCTCATGATGCTGTCTTGTCTTGTAAAATTTTTATTTTATAACGTTTCGTTATAAAAAAAAAACAGATTTCATATAATACCAATTAACCGCAAATGGCAAACAAAAACCAAACGCGCCCCAGCATTAGAAATAGGAGGAAGCCCATTGCCTACTTAAAAAAATTTACAAGACCTTTTTAGACGAACCTAAACTGCCATTTTAGAACCATGCAACCAGGTCTGAGGAGCCACTTTCAAAAGTCTCTAAAAAAAAGACAAAACAAATACAATATAAGTTTTTGGATTCAAAATTTCAAGAATATACGTGTTTGTAAAATTAATATTGTGTTATCATAATATATGAATGGGTTTATAATTTATTATAAATTACTGTCTGTCAAATCAGTCAGTCATCACCATTTGTTTACTAAACATCAGTATGGCCTCCAATTAACAACAATTAATATGATGCTGCCAGCAAATACAATCGAATATCTTCAATGAGTCAATTTGTAGCACAATTTTAAATATAAATTATTAGCAGACTAGTGAAAAACAAAACTATCACGTGAATTACTGAGCCCAGTTGGCTCTATAAATAAAACAAAACAAGTGTTCTTTAATTGAATTGAACAGTAAAGAGACTTGGTATTGATTTCATTGTTTATAAATAAATTGCAAAATGAAATTGAAAACATTTTCATNTTAATTGAATTGAACAGTAAAGAGACTTGGTATTGATTTCATTGTTTATAAATAAATTGCAAAATTAAAATGATATACGAATACTATTCATTGCTGCAAATGTGTCGAGGTTAAGTGGTTAATTTAATTTACTGTGAAATTGTTTTACAACTTTTATTGTTATTTTCTTTGATTCTTCATTTATTTATTTTTCTTTTTTTATGAATTCAATTAATTCTGATGGGGACATGTGTGCAGAAAATATTGACTAAATATTACCACAATCCAATTGCGCATTTTAAACATCATAATACTGATGCATAAATCGGTTAAATTGAAATTGGTTCAAACAACTCGAAGATTTTGCGCAGAATTTTAAATAATTTTTTCTTTAAATTTATTTTTAATGCCACATGTCAGTTAAGTTTTTTGTTTTTTTTTTTTAATTTAAAAAATATTGTTAGTAATCGTACGCAAATTTTTAATTATTTTACAGTATTGGAAATTTAAAATCTTATAAAAAGGATATTCAAAGAAATTCTGAGGATCCCTATCAATAATCTTGATTCCTGACTCTCGATAGACTAATCACTTTCCTGATTATGGATCAATACCATACTGAAATGATTAAGGCACACAATAAGAAACATAACTTCTTGTTTAGGAATCTCTTAGAATCATTAATAAATAAATTGTTCGATGATGTAACATAGTGGTTAAAGTACTCGACTGCCGGTTCATCAAACTCACACCTGTTCGAACACTTCCTGTCGACACTTTAAATATCATCTTATCATGTTCGTCCGAATTCTCTTTAAACAGGAAAAGGCTCCTCAATCACTTCTGAATCACATCCATTCTCGGCATAATTCTTGCACTCCTGGAATAAATGTACTAGTACCAAAACGTCAAACTGACTAAATATCACAAACCACATGAACATACGAAGCTGACGTTGTGAGCGACCATTAACAAACTTTAACTTTTCTCATATTGAACACTTCTCACGATTGCCCCCCCAGCCAATTAGCACATTTTGTCTTAAATAACCATAAGTTTTAGAAATAACAAATAACAGTAGACAATCGCCACAGCATGACAAAAAGCAATTCGCCAAAAGAACGCAGGCACTTTCTACCTTCACCAGGAACGCAAGGCTCTTCACACATTCAACGAGTTTTGTTTTTAATTTGAAATAGCAAACATACCTCAGCAACCCAAAAACCGAGCTCGGCGCTTTTGTTTGCGTCTCGCAACACCAACCCTCTCATCTTTAGACTCTCTGGTTTTCCTCTTCTCGCTTTGCTACCTGTTACCTCACTAATCACTTCACTATTCTACCTCACTTGTACTTACTAACTTCGCTCTACTCACTACTGCTACATGTCACTTCTACTACTACTACTACCTCACTACCTACTGCTCACTATACTACATTCTCCTACTACTACTACTACTAACTTTCTACTAAACCTTCTACTACTACTACCTACTAATACTACTCATCCACCGCCTTTACGCCACTCACTACACAGCCCTGCGTTAAACATCGCTAAACTCTCACATGGCATCACCCATTCTATTTTTCGATGGCACCTTCACACTAAATTTGGAAACATAATGTTCTTTAACAAATTTGCACTTTTTACCAAGAGGTCCACGTTTTGCGCAAACTGCTAAAGGCAACTCGATGTATCGAAAGCATTACCCTATTTTTACAACCGTCTACACATCATATCCCATAACCTTCAATTACAAATAATTTATCTTCAACTTACCCAGCATCCAACCTGAAATCCATGGTATTGGGCCCAACACCGAAATTGATAGAAAAATCATGATAGCCATAAATACAACACAATACACCTGCTACGGGCGAACCACCCGACAGGCAGCTTCCTAAACAGTCAAAATTATTATAACACCATCAACTTAAAATCCGACAACATTTTTCTCTGTCTTTCTCGCCATTATCCGCAAATAATCCGCAAATTCTATTTTTGCGAAGATGCGGATATTCTCAACACACAATTAATTCCTGTTTTTTTGCACGCCTTCTTAAATTCGAATTGATTTCTGCGAATATCCTTTTTCAAAACTCCACACATGCCCAAACAGGAATTGTTTCAACATCACATTCACCGCATTGTTTAAATAATTACCGCAATGCAATTGAAATTAAACTTGGTATGCGTATACTTACAATGTAATTTAAAATAAAGGCAATAGTGAATAGGAAAATGCCGCATACAGCACTAGAGAACAACATTAAAGGACGACGATTTACTTTGGCCATAAGTATTGGACCCAAAAAGGAAGTGGCTAAATTTAAACAACCAGCACCTAAATTAGCCCATTCGGCATCAGCAGCAGAAAGACCAGCTGCTTTAAATATCTCCACAGAATAATAAAAAATCTAAAAAATTAAAGAAAAAAACATGTTTAAATGAGTAAAAATCCAAAATAATTGTATACATACCGCATTTATGCCGGACAACTGTTGACCACCATGATAACAACAAACGATTACCAAAGGCAAAAATAAGGCAGGATCTTTTAAGACTGACCAAAAACTGCTGGTCTGGACTTTGGTATTCAATTCTAAATCCATTTCATCGATTTCTTGTTTAATAATCTCTTTGGAATTAGGGCCTCTTAAACGTAAGAGTTCTTGATAGGCTCGCTCACGATCTCCTTTTATAATATATAAATATTTTGGACTTTCAGGATAATAGTAGGCAGGCAAGTAACAGATTATAACTAAAACTACATAGAAACTAAGAGCATAATGCCAGAGATCGGTTGTACCAAAGACATAGCGTAAACTAAAAACTTGTCCCACAAACCAGCACAAAAGACACCCAGTGTGCCACGCAAGGCTAAAGGTGCAACTTCAGTTAAATACATGGGCAGAGTGGCAGTGGTAAGACCAGAGGCTAAACCCACTAAAAGACGTCCCAGTATAAGCATTTCCACCGAATTGGCCAGGCGACAAAAGAAGAACAATATGGCACCTACAGCAAAAAGTAGGCCGCTAATGAGAAAGCAGCCTTTCTGGAATAGGTAAATAAAAATAATTGAGTAAAGTAAATACAATAAAACATTTACAATCAATTTCATTACTTACCGGCCAAATTTATTTGCAGCTCCTGCTCCTCCTAACGAACCAATAGCACCACCCACCAAGAATATGGATACAATAGAAGCCCATAATAATATCCAAAGCGGAAGTACTTAATAAGGAATCATAACGTTCATATAAACTCTCACGACACCAGTTTTAACCAACTGAAAGGTATAAAATTTCAAAATGTTTAAAGTCAACGTTATTTCAAAACTGTTCGTAATAACTTCACCAGCTGGGGCTATTAATAACTCCTATGCAATAGCCTACTGGTACCGCAGAGCCAAATTGAAGCATAACCTAGAGGTTAATAATTTTCCCCATTTTGGTTGCTAAAAGTATTATAAAAGAAAAACAAAATATTTGGTATTAAATTCGTATGTAAATTTTTTTTATGTTTAATTAATTGGATTTTCTTATCAACTATATTCGGTTTCCTTAAATGTGTTCTTAACAGAAATTAATAAATCAAAACAATTGTTTTGCTATACATAATTATATGTACCATAAATAGGCACGTAATAGGAAAGGAAATTGATCTTTGGCCTTAAGCGAAACTCATTAAAAAAATAATTGAAATTCAGTTACTAAGACATTATTTATATTTAGGTTGAAATTTGATACTCTTGAATTAATATACTCAGCCTACATATATCTCACTGTTTAGGGTACAGATAAGTTTCAAATAAAGATTAATGAAATTAAAAATCAATCTCGTGTCCTTTGGGACTAAATCGTTAAGGAACCAAAGGCCATTGCTTACAACATCCTTTGTGAAATAAGAAAGCACAACCCTGCCTGGCCTTCCTTTGATTTTTAATTGTTAATGTTATCCTTTCTGGGCGGGTTGTGGTTGCTTGTATGTATAATTAAGAAGGGAAATGACGTTCCTTAATTTTTTTCTAATTCAAAACAAGCTTTATTGAGACGCCCTATATTTAAACAACTTGAACTTTAAACTGTATTCTAAAAATGAAATGATTAAATATATAAAACCTGTATTATAGAGTAGTTGAAAAATTACAATTTAATTTGTTATTGTATTTAATTGTTAATATTACTGAAATGACTTTGTGGTCGGTAAAACAAAAAATAAGCAGGGTTTTCTATGACGTTAATGTTTATGTTAGAAAAACAAAATTAAATGATTTGAAATAAGCTTTAGTAAGTACAGTGAAGCCGAAGAAGTAATGTAATGGATTTCAATAGATTTTCTTATTAGAATCGCGATAATTTGTTCAAAAAATAAAGTTTTGCTTTCAAAAGTCTTGAACAATTGATACAAATTTGTACACTAACCCTCGTTAGTCAGCTAAAAAAGTTTACTTTGTTGGATATCTTCGGTTGCAAGGGTTACCCGACCGCAACGGAATCTGTTTTGGAATCCTCACTCGAATAGCCACTCATCACACTAAGTCAGAAAATCAAGCCTTTTTAAATTTATACTTTCGTAACTGACTTCACACACATCACAAAATTTATGGTAAAAAATAATTGAGCACTTTTAAGCTCTCTTAAGCTCTTATACTTAAGTTGCATATTTTGAATTTCCATTCTTATTACAATACGTGTGTACATTATTAAATTATATCATCGGGCCCATTGTGTATTGTTTATTTTATTGGCAATAATTTCACATGCAATCATGAATGATAGAAATTCAATTCATAACAACAATTTCTAAATCTAACGTAACGAACTTAAAATTCTATTATCATTATCAATTATAATACAATTCCTTATTGTTTGTTATAAAAAATTGGAAAAATTTTTATTAAACTGATCTCATGCTTAATAAAATGTTTCATAAACTCATACACCTTTCTTGATAAGAAATCCGAGTGACTAAACATCAATCGGTAGAATAAATAATAAATGGAAAATATGAATTCAATAGTTCACAGCAGGTGCTGAACTTTAACTTAAACTGAATCGATACTTGTTAATAACAATATTATTTGGTACGTAATATGTTTGATTTGCATTCGCTTAATCGCATTTTGGAATCCAAACTGATTAAGTGATTTACAACACATCTTATCTCGCTTATCTAGAATAGTTTAGAACTTTAAAAAATTCAAAATAATTTATAATTTTTTTTATAAATTTAAATAAAAGAATGGTTATATACTAACAAAATAATTTTAAATTTATAGGCACTTTTCGCCTGTTAATGTAAAATATTCAGCGAATATTGTATGCAATTTTCTTAATCCTTAGCTACTAAGAATTTGTTATTTAATCCTATACAAAATTTCCAAGTTAAGTAGTAGTAGTAGTAACCATGTCGTCTTATGATTTATAATCATATTCCATTAGGTTATTGTTGTACTAAAAAGGAATCCAACTAAAAAACTTATTTATCATTTAAATCATTCCATTCAGATTAAATATGCATCGTTTTGTCATTAAGCTTTGTTGTCATTTTTATTAGCAAACTGGGACAATCGATTGCCAATTGGAAATGTTTGCCAGAAACATTTAGCAGCGTTGTCTGGCTGAATAGAATTTATCTCCTATTTGACAAAGCTAGTCACAATCTCCTTTTTCATTGTTTGATTTAATCGTTGACAGACGTATATTGTAAGGCCGTAATCGAAACTACTTGAAAGATGATAGTCTGACCGTCCCAATAAATACAATGAAACTGTCAATCACAGGTGTGAAGCTGTGTTTTATTAATGAATAGAATTTCTCTCTTTTTCATTGTTTGGCCTAATCGTCGAAGGATCTATACTGTTACCCATAATCGCTGATATATGGCCGTGACAATAAAAACACAACGAAATTGTAGCTTTCAGT
>QOCX01005411.1:697-12867 GCA_005959815.1 Sarcophaga bullata | reverse complement strand
CAATTGTAGTTTCCAACGGAAAAAAAACGATGTACACACACATACACATACATACACACATATACCCATAGCATTGCAAAGAAGTAAACAAATAAAAAGAAATTTTATTTCAAAGCAAAAAAAAGGAAAATTAAAGAAAAAACCATCACAGGACAATTTTGGTTTAATTTAAAGAATTGCGCTGAGCAGTGAAATCTTACAAAAAGTAGGGGGCCAATAAGCCATGTGATATTTTAATTTTTTTATTTTTTTTAATTTTTTGTTGGGTTAGGTTAGAGGACGTGTACTTCTTATAAGGGACAAGTACAGCACGCGAGGTCAAATTAAGCCATTGTTCATAACATCCTTAAGATGCAAGAATGAATAGGGAAGGGATTAGAAAAAGGAAGGAAAGTAGGGAAGGAATTATTTTTTGTAAAAGCTTAAAGAAAACGTAAATTCTATTTAAGACGATATTAAACCAGCCTCAAGCTCAGGATTTTGTTTTTTTATTTGCTTTTTTTTGGAATTTTTCAAATCGAACATCATTTTGTGTGAAATTTAAGATAGATTCAGAGTCACTTATCTGGGCTAAATTTTATAATCTAACAAAGCTGCATGCAGTTTTTTCCAAGATTTTCTAAGTGATTTGCTAATCATGCAGCGGATTGTGTTGGAAAAGTATAGCAGACCAGAGACTTCTAATTTAATTCAAACACATGATAACCGCAATCTTCCTATGTGGACTTGATGAGCTAGGCTAAGAAAGAAACTCTTAAATGGCAATGCTAGCTGTGATCATTAAATTCAAGATCGTAATTGATGTTCGTGCTGCTCTTGCGCTGACCAATTCCTCCTCCTCCCTGGCTTTTGGTAGAACTTGGTCAGTACAGAGACTGCGTTTAACTGTGGCGTCACAACGGCCGCTATGCGTGTTCAAGGGAGCTTTTTGATATCATAGGCTACCACTTCTGACCTAACGAATGGATTCGTTCCTGAAGGCAATAGGACTAATTTTGTTTGCCTTAGACAGGGATAAAGAAGTAAAGGTTTTGTATCTTCGCAATTTTTTATTAATTCTGAGAGTTTTTGCTCAGGAGAAGACTGCTGGAGAAAGTCGCCTAATAAATATTTTTTCCAAATTTCATTTTATTCGAGTCTGAGTTGAACATGGGGTGCTGTTAAGTATCATCATCTTCATGATAATAGCAATAATTGTTTTTAGCGGTTGTTTTGATTGTGTTAGTTTTTCTACGATGAACGACCATTAATTTGTTGCACTGTCTACGAACACTGTACATATACAACATAGTCTCTCCTTTATACATACACATACAGATATAAAATTTAAAAACGTTATGTATGCAAGTGTATGTGTATGTATTGGTGCATATAATGGTATCGTCTTTAACCAACATTGCTTTTCGTTACACCGTGTGTCGCTGGTTCATGTGGTGTTTGTGTGGTAAATTTCCAATTTATGTTCAATTGCCCACATTTTACCGTCAAGTAATTTTGTTGTATTTTTCTTTCCCTCTTTTCTTTCTTTTGATTTCTATGTTACAGCTCCCGATTTTTCTTCTTTGCGTTCAACATTTAAGCAAGCATCATTAAAGTTAGGCGGGCGCCGAAGCGCGAAAACAGTCTACAAGAACAAACCAAAAAAACGCAACAACAGAAATGTAGACGCTACACATTGAAGTAGTTTACGACACACCACTCACGCGTTCCCCTGGGTTCCCAGTAACACAGATGCACCATTATTGCAGCCAATCAACATCACGGCACATACCACCGTTGCATAACCAGCCACCGGTTTTCCTTAACACCACACACATACTCTGTATGTGTCAATCGCCACCTCAGTAACCCGCGCACCAGCACTAATGGCTCGCTATAGGCTGCTACCACCACGCTGTTCGCGCCCGCCGGCTACACAAGACAGTCAACACACCCTCAGGTCCGTTCAGTCGTAGTACACACCAGCCCCATAACAACAACCGCTACACACATTTTAGTTTCACGAAAAAAAACAACGACTGTCACAGCCACCATACCACACCCTACAAACAACTCCACACGCCAGCGATCAGCCACCTCCGGCGAAGAGTAAGACACATAAAACACGAAATTCTTCTGCTTTTAGTCAAGCACAACAAAAAGGAAAATTAAAGAAAAAACCATCACAGGAACATTTTTGGTTTATTTTAAAGAATTGCGCTGAGCAGTGAAATCTTACAAAAAGTGAGGGGGCCAATAAGCCATGTGATATTTTAATTTTTTTATTTTTTTTAATTTTTTGTTGGGTTAGGTTAGGAGGACGTGTACTTCTTATAAGGGACACAGTACGAGCACGCGAGGTCAAATTAAGCCATTGTTCATAAACATCCTTACAGATGCAAGAATGAATAGGGAAGGGATAGAAAAAGGAGGAAGTAGGGAAGGAATTATTTTTTGTTAAAAGCTTAAAGAAAACGTAAATTGCTATTTAAGACGATATAAACCAGCCTCAAGCTCAGGATTTTGTTTTTTTTATTTGCTTTTTTTTTGGAATTTTTCAAATCGAACATCATTTTGTGTGAAATTTAAGATAGAGTTCAGAGTCACTTATCTGGGCTAAATTTTAAATCTAACAAAGCTGCATGCAGTTTTTTCCAAGATTTTCTAAGTGATTTGCTAATCATGCAGCGGATTGTGTTGGAAAAGTATAGCAGACCAGAGACTTCTAATTTAATTCAAACACATGAACCGCAATCTTCCCTATGTGGACTTGATGAGCTAGGCTAAGAAAAGAAACTCTTACAATGGCAATGCTAGCTGTGATCATTTAAATTAAGATCGTAATTGATTGTTCGTGCTGCTCTTGCGCTGACCCAAATCCTCCTCCTCCTGGCTTTTGGTAGAACTTGGTCAGTACAGAGACTGCGTTTAACTGTGGCGTCACAACCGGCCGCTATGCGTGTTCAAGGGAGCTTTTTGATATCATAGGCTACCACTCCTGACCTAACCGAATGATTGTTCCTGAAGGCAATAGGCTAATTTTGTTTGCCTTAGACAGGGATAAAGAAGTAAAGTTTTTCTTCGCAATTTTATTAATTCTGAGAGTTTTTGCTAGAAGACTGCTGAGAAGAAAGTCGCCTAATAAATATTTTTTCCAAATTTCATTTTATTCGAGTCTGAGTTTGAAGCATGGGGTGTCTGTTAATATCATCATCTTCGATATAGAAGCGAATAATCCGCTGATCTTGATCCCCGCGGCAGAGACAAGCATCTTAATATATGTAGAATCCAGAACGCCAATCTCAAGTTGGTTCTATGAGTCTGAGGCCTGTGCCAAATCTACCACCGCCTAAGGCCTTCTAGTAAATGTGCACCGTTCTCACTATCCCGACTAGCAAGCTCTCCCTGAAGCTATTGCTTTGCCGATACCTCTCAGCTGCTTGACTGATCCAACCTAAACGTCCATGTAACGAATCCACATTAGAGACAAGAAAGGTCACCTACGTACTTTTAGAATATTCAAGGACAGGAGAATATCAAACTCCTTACTCGAAACAAAAAAACGCTACACAATTGAAATTCAATTTTTAATGAAGGCTTACACTACGAGATTCATTGCAGAACACCATAGTAGGCTCTTGTTTTTTTAAAGGCCTTGGGGGGAAGTTTAGATTTTTTATAAATGGGAGTTGCGCCACTAAGCTAAATGAATAGATCGCTCCTTTTCCGTGAATAGTTGGGGCTTGCCACGTGAATTTCAGTATTAGAATGTTTAAGAAATCCTTTCTACCCTAGCAAAGGAATAAAGCAAAGAAAATACTTTGCAAAATAATGCTGAGTTCCTTGTGATATGTAAGAACAAAGGTACTGGATAGGCATTGGTGCCGAAAACGGATTTGTATTTTAATATTGGCATCATACATGCATAGATAAGTTTCAGCTTTACAACCCTTCAGCTATGCATCTACAACATAGTTATCTCCCACCCACTAATGTTGTGTGTGTTATTGTGTACATAAGTGATTGCTGAATGTTACCAGTTTAAAGACGATTTTTGAGAGAACCTTTTGAGGGGTAACTTTTGTTTACTCCTCCAGAGTTACTTGAAAGAGCGGCTCAGCAGAGCAGGTAGTTCGACGTAGAAATATTTTCCCCCAAAATTTCGTTGCTCCCTTCAAGATATCTAGGCTAAGTTTGAATTATGGGCTGCCATCTAATTAAGGGCCAATACATTAACCGATTAGACTACGCGGCAACTTCACTGTGGTTAGAGGGCGCATACCAAATTCAATACTCAACCATGATGGAGTTGGTTTCAATAACGAGTGGTAGGCCGAGATTGCAAAGGTTACCTTAGTGTAAGGGTAAAAGTAGTTGACCTACAGAGCCAAGCATTCCGAATGCGAGTATCTATAAAAGATGCAATAAATTCTCAGCAAGAAAAAAAAAAAAAAAAAAAAATTTCTTTTGTCGTTGAAAAAACATTAAAGGTAACATCATCGGATTCATCGAAGAATCGTTACCACTTGAGATTAAACAAAATTTTCTCCCTCACTCATACCTCAGTAACATCAAACCTGAATAGCAAGTTAAGCACAATGGGCCCGCCATCTCTAAGCAAACCGTTGGCATCCGTATTATCCCAAAGAAATTTCATTAAATGAAGACTGAAACACAGACCAAGGACAGAATAAACCAGGCTGGGAAAGCAAATAACCGAAAATGGAAGATGCTTTTTGATAGTCTAATGCCACCCTAGGAGGAAACTAAAACGGAATAATAGATAGCAATCCACCTGCTTATTAGTCAGCAGCAGAATACAATCCAATATCTCCTAAAAGGCCAAGTCTAAAATCGGTGAATCCTATTATTTTTCCCTTCAACTAAAACTGTGTTATTCTTTAAACAATGAAGCCCTACCATTGGTTGACCATCTCTGACTGCCATTTGAGAAAAAAGTCAGCAATTGAACTTCGTCGAAACCGATAACTAAACGGAATAAAAATGGAATACCGAATAGTGAAGTGAAATCATTAGAGTACAGGAAGCCAGTAACATTCAATTTACTCGTGCAATTCTCATACATTTATTCAAATGTTGTTCACGTTGGTTTTTCTGATTCCAATTCCTTCTATTCTTGTTTTGTTCCTTTTTTTTGTAACTTTTTTCACCCCCCCAACATTCGTTATTTGTTTGGAGTATTGTTCTTTGGTTGAGGAAAAACAAAGAAGAACGAATGACACGAGAAATGCAGAAACCCAACGATATAGATGCAGTTTCCGTATATCAAATCGTGGTGTCTGTGTTGACGCAAAAAAAAAGGCTCCAGCCAATGACACTAGTACCACACGAGTCTACACATATATCGTACATACATGAGAGAAACATTGTGTGGCTGATGTTGTCGTCCACCAATAGCCGATTTTCGTCTTGCAATGAAATTCTTAGCACACTGTTTTTTATTGTCAAAAGTCTGGTTATTGCTTGTCTTTTGTGAGCAACATAGAAAAAAAATAAAAAATAAAAAATGAAAAACCCGAAAATAAATTTGTTGGCTATTGCCGCCCAACCAATAGCGAGCTGGTGGTGCAACTGTTGCTGATGCAAATTCGGCTATTGCTACTGCTACTGCCAGCGCTATCGCTACTGCTAGCTGGCCATTCGCGTGATTGTTACATTGTATGTTTTGTGTTCCGTATTTGTAGCAAATGATTTCATTGTCAGCATTGCTTTGCAACCAAACCCCGTAGCAAAACGTAACAAAAAAGCTTCCAACCGGCATTAGGAACATGTTGCAAAATCACACAAAAAACAAGGGAAAAGAGGGTAAAGAAGAGAAAAGAGAAAATCCTAGCAAAACAAAAACGCCCAACTCCCGCTTCTGGCCGACAGTACTTTACATGCCAAATGATGCTAAATGGCGGGGGTATGATTCTTTTCTCGTTTTGAATGATTTAGTTTTATGGCCTACAATTCCACTTTTAATAGGATACTGTGTGGTAAGGCAACTTTTTAATCAACTATTTTAAAGGAAAAAAAATACAAATTATTTAACGATCATCCATTTTATTATTTATCTTTGAGTTAAAAATAATATAGATTTGATGGATACAATAAGCTCTTGGCAATTTCTTTTTGGCCTATCGCAAATACATTAAACTCACTCATTGGAAGCAAATTTCTTTCATTCCAACAGGGTTGTGAATGCAATAAAGACTTTGAAAATGTAGTTTCTTTGCTGCCGGTATATTAACCAACTACCAAGGTGCTTTTCTAAGCGGTTCTTATTTATAAATTGGAATAAAACAACGTTTATGTAAGCTATCATTACGAAATTTTTTCTCCAACATAGCTGTTGCTCCATTCGAAATGCTCAATTTTGTTCATAACTCTAACACCATAAATCAGCGCCTTGAAATGGCAATATATCTGTCCATTGGCTTTAAATGCCGCTGGGCTTCCTGATTCAGAAGAATCCCCCACCCAAGAAAAAGTCTAACAGGGTCAACTGCGCTCAAACTCTCTAAGACTAATACACTAAGATGACGCATGCGCTTCAAAATCTCCTCCCCTGCTAAATAACTCCAACATGTGGGAAGAAACTCTTTTGACCTAATGTGTTATACAATCGCTCGACATACCGTAATCTGTTATTAAAAACCCTGTATGTAAGGGTTCACGACCTTGCTGTCACACACCACTGTTGCTGTTGTTTTGTAATTTTTTATAGCATGAGTAGGCGGGAACGCCGTACAGTCTTAAGTGTCGACTTACGAAAGACAGAGTTTCTTGGAAACTTTTCATGGCAATCTTTAGCTTCTTCTTTTGGCGTTGTTACTAGAAATCTGCTGAGAGAAATGTGCTGGCAAAGTATTCAAATTTCGTTTTGTTTGGCGTTATCGTAACATTGAGGTTTGGAAGCGTGATCTTCACGTTTTAATAAGCCAACATAACTATCCTTAATATGCTTGACAGTTATTTGCTTACAAATCGCTTTCGGCCGGGCCATACGTCTGCTTTTTCATGGTCAGTGTCTAGTGTGAGGAGGTACCTAGTTTACAAGGCTTATCAGATGCCCTTTGCTTTGGTAGTACATCTCCTGACTTATCCATTTCATTGTCGATTTCAAAATTGTCTTCCTTTGTCGCTTTAACTGCGTAGTTAATTTTAATAACGATCCTCAGCTTACGTCCTTTGGAAATACCCACAAGCCAAGTGAGCATTGTTTGTGTCACATTTTTTCTGATTTAAACTGAAATTTGAATTTGAATTCTGAAACGATAGAGAATTCCAAAAAAAACTGTTTATTAACAGTGTCAAAGTCCGCCGTGGTATCAGTAGTTAGTGTCTTGGCTCAATTAGACGTGAGGCAGGGTTCAACACCATCAAGGTTGAATACCGTTCTAACAAAATAGTAGATCGGTGCCAAATTGAAGACTTGAATTATGTAAGCAATGAAATTCTTTCAAGAATTCTTGATTTATTGTCAATGACCAATCATTGCCTCAATCAGAGGCCGCATAAAAAAAAGTAACCAGAGGCGTATATAGAATGAAGCGAGAAAAACATTATTCATTTTTGCCGAATTACATTCCTTTGTAATAATCTCACTTCTTTTTTTCGGTTTGTTGAGCTATCTCAGCATAATTATTGGCCAGACAATCACAAAACACAAACGAAAAAACGATTGAACTAACGATTGACATAGCCCAACTATTTCTGAATGAAACATCTCCTCTCACACTAAAACTGATCTGATATTAGTTGAGGAAAGATTTTTTTTTTTCCCGGAGACCAATACTCAGTAGATGCCTTTTATTCATGCAGTGTACTGTGATTGAAGTACAGGAATGATCAATTATAGGAGCCAAGGAAAAGAGGGCTAAAGTACGGCAGACAAAACAAATTTTTTAATGACCATATACCTTCACCGCGCGTCAGTTTTTTGCTCGCGGGGAATTCCACTTTGTAATGATTCTAATTTTTTTTTCTATTGTACAGTAATCGTATGTAATGGTTCAGACCAAGCAATCACTTAGAAGTCTCTGGTCGGAATCGAATCCACGACCACGGCAACTTGAAGTTTAGTGCACTACCCAAACCAGTCATTAAACGTAAGCTTAACACGCACGGTGCCGTAAAAATAAGTAGCAAATATCTCACTTGGTGTCATCATTGCATGGCGACTATACATCTCTGGATTACTTTTTATTGGCCTGTACTTTAAGTCACTCGGTTTATGCGACAAACAAAGCAATTTCTGAACAGTACAAAGGCACACTAATCATTGATGTCATGCTATACAGATGTTGTTGGAAAAAAGTCCCTTAATAAATTGTCAGCCGAACAATGGACCATGTAACACATGAAGAATTGAGATGCCAATGAAGTTGTCTTATCAGTTCTATAAACACAAAAAAAAAATTCATTCCGAACCATATTTTCTGTCTTTTATCCAATCCTTTTTCAAAGTCCTCTATCTCTTACTTGTTTTGAAATTGACACTTTTTAATGCCTTTAAAGTTTTAGCTTTTGAAAATTTGCAAAAAAAAACCTCGTAAATATGTAGGGCTTATGCACACAAATATTATAAACATACCAAAGAAAAGCCAATGATTGAAAGTCTTTTGATTCACCCAACCCATAAAACTAACTAAGGAAAGAAGTATCTTCATTAACACTCACAAGCGTATTCTAGCTTTTCAAGGAAATTATTCTTGTTTTTTTGCGCCCCTAAAGGCGAAAAATTTAACGAGAATGATACTGGAAA
Source organism: Sarcophaga bullata (assembly GCA_005959815.1). Taxonomy (NCBI): domain Eukaryota; kingdom Metazoa; phylum Arthropoda; class Insecta; order Diptera; family Sarcophagidae; genus Sarcophaga; species Sarcophaga bullata. The sequence goes on along the minus strand of QOCX01005411.1, from coordinate 4,118 downwards.
AATATTCGTTCTGTTAAATGAATCATTTTGGCCTTTCAACCAAGCAATTTTTCTCTCAATAACCATTGCTGAAGAAGTGGCTCTCTCCTTCTCTCTCTTCTCTCCTCTCGTCGTGTGCTGGCAATTTAAAATAGTTTTTTAGTCTTCGAAAAATATCTTAAAATTCATTTTACTAAAGAATCGGCTGCGCAAGTCACCGGTAAAAATTCGCTTCGGAGGTTTAGCAGCCACAAGCTTTTGCGCGTATTGTCGAATATAAATGTTAAGAAAAACAAGCAAAAAACAAAAAAGGGAGAGAGAGAGAGAAGACAGAGGAGAACTCTGTGAAGAATATTTTGGAAAATTAAGCTATTCATCCCGTATAGAAAGACTTGAAATCAAGGAAATTGCATTTCTCACTGTCTTTTTACACTTTTTAAAAAACGCGTGTAATTTCAAAGTATGGAAGCAAATTGTATGTGTTGTGTGCTGCCTTTTTTTTCGATGAACTTAACGGATGAGGGGTGTAGTCGAAAAGTAAGCAGCAGTTGGAGAAAAAAAAAGAAAAAAAACAGCGAATAATAACTTCACGTACGAATAGAATCCGTTTTAAGCATTTCCAATACGTTTGTCTTGCATTCTACATTTTCACTTCCCGCATTTTTGTTATTTTTTTCAATTTCATATCCGTTTTGTGATTTCTTAATTTTGATTAAAGTTGTTAAAGAATTTTCTGGCTTTTTTCTTTCCAAAATAAATTTGTTGTTTAGAGCCACAACAGCATTTACTAAGAAATAGCTTTAAAACTAGGCTTTAAATCCAAACGATAGAAAGGATTTGCTATCCGATTTTGTTGGTATTCGCATTTTCATGGCAACATTTTCCCTCTCTCTAAATTTTTAAAGCAGTCACGCAAGTTACAGCCACTCGCAAAAGTAAAAATTCTTCATCTCACCTGGTTTTTCCCAAAGCCAACACGACAAAAAAGAGAGAAAAGAATACGAAAAACGAGTTCATCGATCCCATTTTTATTTACAAATTCAATATGTCGGTACGCTTTTACTTTGTCTTTTTAAATTGTTTCGTTTTTTTCTTTGAAACAAACAAAGTTACTACTCACACTTGTATGGCACAGTTTTGGGGTTTTTTTTTTATTGGGGACTGCTTAATTACAATGGCGGTTTTCATTTATTAATGTCTTCCGTACCGGTAAGGAGTAGGTTTCTAGTCAATTTCAACGTGGTCATCTATGGCATGTCTCGGGACAACAGAACACAAACAACACAAAAAAAGGTTTTTTCTTTTTTTAATCGAATTCATTTAATAAGAAACACGAAAACACACCATTCATGATTTAACATAGACTGAACATTCATCCAATTTGTTAAGAAAATTTTCAGAAAAAAAATTGATTCTTGACTTTAAATATTTTGGCATGGTAGACATTACTAATTGAGGGACATTTTTGAATAGAGAATCTTATTGTAGGCAAATTTGACTTTCTTATCTTTGAATTTCCAAGATAAAAAATGTTTTTATTTAAAACTTTGCGCAACAGTCTTTGTACATCTACGCATTCTGTTACGCCAGGATACAACCAACGCTTGCTCCAGATCCCTCAATTGCTTTTGTGGTAATTGTTATCTATGAGGCAGCAAGATTCTGTAGCTTTAATGCCGATTTTCGCACGATTGCGAAATTTAAGATACTTTTGTTTCCTGGGTTAATTTTTATTTACGGTTAGGTTGGGTTTAGTTTTAGAACGTTTGTTAGCTTTAAAATGAAAATTCCATTGAGTATGATTGAAAGTCAGCCCTTATGACGCCGCCACCAGGTAAACGCAATCCCCTGTATTTGACCCAGTTCCACCCAAAACTAAGGTAAGAAGTTGGTCAGCCGCAAGGACTGCCAACATTAAAAGCCCCAAACTACGGTGGAAAGAAACCAGCCCAAAACATTTATCAGCATTCTGACCGCTCAACGGATAATAGGTCCGTCCAAGGCTGAAAAGAATTTTGGGGAGTCAATATGCTTATATACCGCTGCACACTCGCAAGGGATAGGCATTGGACGACAGAAAAGTGAATAACCAGTCCTACTCTTCCCTCAGTAGGATCTACAGCCAATGGCGCAAGGAAGTTTGTTAAATGGGTGCTGCACATTCTTTTCTTGCGTGGTCGAAAGAAGATGGGGGCCTTGACACAGAAACAGTGCAACTAACAGTCTACTCTTCCTTTCAGTGATCTACAGCGCGGCAGAAAGTTTGTAAGTGGTGCTGCCATTTCTCTTCTGCCATGTCTCCGCCAAGGGAAATGGGCCTTGAACAAAGAAGTGAATAACCAGTCCGGCTTCTTCCTCAGCAGCTTTACTCCCTGCAGAAAGTTTGTTAGACCGGAAAGCTGCATTCCTTTTTCTGCGTGTCCTTCCCATAACACAATGACCTGTAAGCATGCCACTGTGATCAAGATGAATGTCTACCGATCCAAGATGAGCTGTCCGGGAACTACACATTTGAACATTCCGATTTTCAAATGAATAAATTTTGGGCAATTTTTCATGCCAATTTTTCCCCTCAGTACTCACAGAGATTTTTGTCAGGAAGAACTGCTAGAGGAACGCTCGAAGTTTGGTCCGAAGAGATCTGGTTAATTGAGCCAACACACCTACCGTATACTAACACTACCGGACAATTTCCTAATAGGTATGTCTAGATAACAACGCATCAGGGAACGTACAAAGTATGTATCCTGTCCTTGCATCCAATCTTGGGCATGCAAAACATGTGACACTCCGAGTAGTAAGAGCCATACTCACCAGGCTAACGAACGCCGCTAAATGAAGTGATTTAAGTCCAGGCTTAGACAGAACCCAGATGCTACCATAATGCTTTGTCATGTATTTTATCACTTATGCATAAAATAAACCACACCAATATAAGTGGTGGTGAGAAAACAAGGCTCGTAATCCTGATTAAAGGCTGTTAAATGAGAAGAACTGTATTCAAAACGATTGTCTTAAGAAAAGCCAAGTGAGTCCTTAAGTATATATGGCTTGATTTCCCTTATGACCTTTATTGTGGGTTTGGAATTCCTACGAAGATCAAATTCGGCAGTCTTCGGATTAAGACATGAATTTCAATTGTGAGCATTGTTACAAAGCAGTTAATTCTGTGAACTTGGCATGTTACCGACGAAACATTTTCAAACATCTTATTGATTTTCATAATAAGCAGAGCTACAATACTAAATTGGCAGTGGTCTCTTGTAATCACTTTTTCCCTCCCCACCTACGTACATAGATTTATTAATCCGGGATATGATGCAATTCTCGGAAACAATTTCTGTATCAGTAAGTCGCAGAAAGTTTAAGTTTTTCTCTTAAATTTTTTTATTACCGAATTTTGTTTTTTTTTAACACAAGGCCACCATTTTATCAGCACATA
>QOCX01005409.1:0-12870 GCA_005959815.1 Sarcophaga bullata | reverse complement strand
GAAGGAGGAGAAAATAGAAGCACGTCTTATGAACTGAGAAAGTATTGGCCACATGGTAACCAAAGATGCTATTACTTGGAACAGCAAATCTTATGGCGTTGGCAGTTTGGAAAGAGAAAATATTTCCGATTTAAAAGCAACTTCGTAGCAGTAGTCTAGTAGGTAGTGTATAAGCCGAAGTTTCAAACCCTTTGTCAAACATCTTCTATCGAAATTTGAAAGAATATTCCTTTAGGTGCCGTAACTAATACATAAAATACACACACACAACGTGAGTGGTATGAGAAGCAAGGCCATGGCTCATATATTATGACCACGAAAAACGCCCAAGAAGAATATTCCATTTGACATGAGGCGTGGGCCGTCTTCATCCAAATCAGTTTAAAGGAAGTTGGTAATTATTAACCAACTATGCTCGTTTTCTAATAAATTGAAGGACACCGTCTTTCCTTAATCCACACGAAATGGTGACTTTATTGACCGACCACCCATTTTATTAAGACACTTGGTTGAATCACATGTGGATTTTTATAGCCAAAAATTAGATCGTTTTGATATTTACGTACCCATTCCTCCTCATAGCTGAAGATGGGTTTTTCGATGAGAGACACTGCCCGTTTTGATAAAACAATTTGATTACCTGAAGTTTTTGTTGAATGCTACAGTGATTTGGCAAAACTGGACTGAATTAAATAAACAACTTATTTCACGTAACAAAATGGCCGGATATTTATTGGCAAACTTCGAAATCTCTATTGTGAAACCTGTTACAGGTTTTACAGTGAGCATCAAAAGAAACTGTACACTAGAAAAGTTAATATACATTTATTAATTACTGTTATTTTATTATAAAATTGCCAGTTTTTAAATTTAAAAAAATTACAAAAAAATTTCGAAATGTCAAATTTTTTTCGGGCACTCTCTTTAATGGTAAAAGTTGAATTTGGTGCTGTTAGAAAGTTATCCATAGTATATAGTTGCTTTTGACACTCACTGTATACAACGATTTTCCTTAAAAGTGTTAAAATTGTGGAAAAAGCAAAAGGATGATAGGAATAAAAGGACACGTTGTGTTACTGAGTAGTGAGTAATAAAAAAAGTAATTCTGCAAATTTTTCAATAGGTTTTAACATAAAATTTCGATTATTATTACATAAATACGCACACACGTGCCCAAAAATTAACTATAAAGACTCTACATACCATATATAATATTAAATTGGCCATTACAACCCTTCAGTCAGGATTACGGCCTAGCTTCTCACACCACTTATGTTGTGTGTGCTAATTTTAATACATGGAGTGGTGGGACCTACAGTTTAAAGTTGACTCGAACGACAGATTTTTTGAGAAACTTTCATGGCAATTTTATTTACTCTCAGAGTTTTGACAGAAATCTGTTGAGAGGAAGTCCGAAGAAATATTTTTTTCATATTTCGTTTTTTTTTTTTTTTTTTTTTTTGATGTCTGACCGGGGATTCGAACCTTGGTCTTTCCTCTAATAAGACAACACACTACCTACCTAGACAACGGTGACCATATATACACACATCAATTGCAAACACAAAATGACAATCCTTTTCTTTGGATATATTGTACAAATCAATACATTATAACAAATTTGCCCAATTTATTGTTTTCATAAGCCTGTCCACCACTGATATATACGCATTAAATTAGCCAATTGTGCAAGTGAGACATGCTCATGGGCATGGGTGTCGATTAGTGTGCATTTGCCGATTCATTAGTTTACTTCATTTGCATAAAACATTAAGGTTAAATAGCTTTCATTATAACTTTTTAATCATAAAATCTCCTTACTAAGGCGTGCAGTATAAATTCAGCAATAATATTACTTTTTATCTTCATTGAAATTGATGAAAATATTGCTAAAGATTTAATCGATAAAAATATTGGGTTATGTTAATGTAAGCTCCCTTGTTATGATCCGTTAGTGGTGAGTTTGAACCACCCCGAGCTCCGGATGAATCCTGCTATTTTCTTAGCAGCACGCTTGTCACCATGTCCATATCTTCAAACGTTCTGTCACCCAAAACCCCAAAAACTCTCGTAAAGGGTGCTGTACTAATTCCGTAATCTCCACATTTGGCAGCTGCTACATTAATGCTGTTGGGGCAGACTAAGCTTGTTAGTGAAATTACCTACAGCGCAGGGTCACATTAGAATTCCTGTTAGAATACTAATCATTCTTTTGTTGAAGTCAAGTTGTTCTCTGGTTCACTGCAGGACACAGCAGTTTTGAAATTCGTCGACCAGATATGTTGGACCTCACAAGTTGATTGCTGTCTGCGATTTCAACCATGTATGCAGCTTGATAAACTGCAAAAATTTTCGCTTGAAATACGCTGGTCTGATTAAGGTTATCTGTTCGAAAATTGAAGTTTAACTCCTTAATGCTATTCTGCGAACATGTGGGCAGTGTGAAGAATACATTTAAGATTAATACCTTATTTCTATAAGACGAATAGACTCAGACTTCAATTCTGTTAGTGTTTTCCATACAAAGAGACGTTTGTCTGAGACCTTTCATCTCACCTCAACAGGACAAGGGATTTCGTCAACACTTCGACGGGATCATACTCGGTTGGCAAAAGAAGATGACAACAGGACAAGGGAGCATTTAAAAGCTTAGAAAGATGTAACGGCCGACACATATTTCTCATGTAGATCACGAATATTCATACTCTCTTGAGGATATTAAGCGTCCACCTAGTTACGGAGAAGAAGTGTAAATTATTCTAAGAAATAAGAATCCGAATCATCTATACAGGAAAAAACAACACAGTAAAGACCGAAATATGTGTGTTTATTATTATGGAGAGGAAATACACACTACATTAGAAAACTTCAAAGTTTTTAGAGAATGCGTTACTTCGAAATAAGTAAGGCAATGAGGACATAACCTACAAGAGCATTGAAAAAAATATTTTTCGTCAAAATGATTGAAAAAGTCACATCGGTTGTTGTTAAACAATGACACATCAGATATACTTAGGCCATGTACTGTATGCCACGCTTCAATACCCAAGTTTCAGGTGTGGCTACATAGGACCAGAAACTCTTTTCAAAAGAACATACAAAACATACAATCCCCCACGGGAAGATCGGGTAGCTGTCACGGTCACGGTGACATAATGATCTTCACCAATGGCTCAAATATGGGATGTACAACTAGACCTAGGGTCTATTCCTATAAACTGGTACTGGTTGGTCATACAGATTAGCTAATCTACCCAGCGTAGTTCAAGCGAAGATTTTTGCTATTGAACAAGTTTCACGCATGGTTGAAGCCAAAGACTTATCTCCTTCGAATTTGATAATATGTGTGGACAATCGAGCAACAATGTAAGCGTAAGGGTCCCAACTTGTCAAATCAAAAGGCCTGAGTGGTCCAACATACCTGGTTGCCAAATTTTAAATCTACTGTGTCCAGCAGTGAACAACAGGCGAACCAGCGAATTACTTGAGTACGACAAGGGACCGGTTAGCACATTAACTTCAATTTTGTAAAAATAAGTCTCTAAGTTCTGCAATTCTTTAACATTTTAAGCATTTAAGGTTTTCGACAGCAAAGCTGAAGTAGACTTTGAATGAATTTTAGATAGAAAATAGTGTGAAACATGTTTAAAGATTAGATCGATAAAATTTAAAAATTTCAAATTAACGCAAAATATGGTTTTGAAAGACCTATTGATGCCATTATGTGTCTCTGTGTTATAGAACCCAATAAGAAAAAGTGTAAGGAGGCCAAATTGTTCGTTCTTAGCAGTCAGTACACATAACGTACGATTACCTCAAATCGCTTGTGCATAATATCCAGACCAAACCTAGACAAATTTTGCGCAATGCCTTGAACGCTCATGAATCCGGATTGGCATCACATAAAATTGAAAAAATCATCCAGAAAAGTCACTGAACAAAGAGAGTTTCTTAGACCCACAAGCAATACGTGTTTAAAATCTTTGCTAAAAATCAAAAAAAAAAAAAAAAGGCATTGCTGGGTTAAGATCAAGTACTCTCTGTATTTAAATTGGGATCAGATGAACTAGTTCTGTTTTGAGTTTTCTTTTAATATTTGCTATCCTTCAATAATAAGTAAGTTTTTCAGTTAAGTTTTCTTTTTACAAATGATAGCATAAACAGTCTCATCACTCATATAGCTCACTGTATATTTCCTCAATCATTCTATAAGGAACAGGGAAAGATTATAGTTTCTACAATTTATTGAGTATAAACTTGATTGTAATATGTGTACCGATATTTTCTCAGTCCCGATTTCTGTTTCTCTCTCTCTACTTTCACTCATTTTCATTCATTTTTTCGTTTATTTTTCTAATCAATTACACAAACACGTTGCAGTCTCTGTTTTCTTGTTTTTTTCTTTTATTATTTTTTTATTATTTATTTATTATTTTTTTTTGTTATTTTCTTTTTTATACTTTCTTCTTTGTTTATATTGCTCTTTATTCATGCAACTGGGTCTCCTTCTTTATTTTCTTAAAGAATGATTTTTTCTTTACCAACAATACCAACAACAAAGGTCACTGTAGCAGCAATAAATTTGTAAAAACCAACACAAAAAAAGAATTAAAAAGAAATAAAGAAATAAAATTGATAAGTACGAGGGAGAAATCAGATTAAAAAGAGGGAATAAAGAATGGAAAAAAAATTTAAAATTTTCACTTCCTAGGAAATAAAAAAATGTCTTAAAGACTTAACCTAAACCCCAGCCTTTCTTTTTCTTATCAGCCACAATAAACAAAACGAAACTGCTGACCATAAATATCTTAGAGTACTTTCAACAGTTGTATTTTATATTCTTCTTGTCCTTTTCAGTATAAAAATCATGAAATCAAACCAAAACCTGGAAAGAAGGAATGAAGAATTACGGTTAAGTTGGTTAAATGTCATATTTTGGAGGAATCATAAATAATACAACGATTCTGCTTCAACAAGTGGATAAAAATAAAAAAATTGTGCAAAATAGGTGACAGAAAAAAAAGTAAATTTTATGACCACGCCGTTTATGTTAAACCCACTTCGCAGATAGTCAGAGACGGCAATCTTTCCTGTGAGTACGTATGCACATTAAAATATTTTTACAACCTTTCTTTTTAATGGCATAATTAAAAACGTAGTGAAAATGTATGTATAGGGTAGGCCAATTAAAAGTTTAAATTTAAAAATTGCAATAAAACAAAAACGCTTTGAAATTTTTCCAAATGTTCCGATTACAAATGAAATATTGTTTCATTTACATGGCTGTCGCGGCTGGTCTTCAATCCTCATTCGATTGAACAAATTTTCTTGCATTTTTTGAGTGTATGGAGTCGTATCTCGCAATGGACCATCATCAATATTGGCCTTCAAATGCTTAATTGTCGGCGCCCTTAAAGCAAATAGTCCAACGGTGTCAAAAAGCAGCTTGTTGGTCACCAATTGACCTCAACATTTCGGCTAATATTAAACGGTCATTAAACGTTTGGTGCAATAAATCGATTGTTGCATGAGATGTGTGGCAGGTTGTACCATCTACCGTTCACATCAACACCGTGAGAAGCGTGTACGAAAAATTGGTTATCATGTTGCGATTGGTTTCTCCGTTGACCACTTTTCATTTTCCAAGAAATTTAGGCCAATGTGCTTCCGCTCCACAACCGCACCAAACAGTCCACTCGTAATGGGTGCATTGGCATCAAACAAAGAATGAACTTCTCGAAAATTAGGCAGCACTAGCGAAAAGTAGGATTTATAAGAAAAAATCCACATCCAAAATACTTTTAGCGCCTACTGGAGTTGATCAAGTCGCCTGCTTAGGTGGAGCAACTTGTTTAATGACACTGAAATAAAGTAAAGTAGTAATAATGAGATTTGTGAAGTGCTGTAAAGGAATAAATAAAAAACTGTAGCTGTTAACATCTTCAAGTCATCTGATTAGACTTAGCTTAGTGTTCTTTTACAATACTAGAACTTCTGAGTTAAGCCTAAGCTTACCTCATCCTCTTTTGTCGTTCTTTGTGGCGGGGCATACTGTCCACTAAATGTTTACAGTTTTTGAGTCTGACCATTCTAAGTTCTTCGCAAATTGGTTTCAATGCTTTCAAAATTTCAGGGTACAGACAACATCAGCATTGAATACCTCCTCAGAGGTATTTTTTGGAACTTTCTAGCGGTTGTCATAGAGCCATTTTTTTATGTTGCGAAACAATGTCCACAGCCGGGGATCTGAATTTTTCTACAGTGGTTGTGCCCTTAAGAAGTATTAATGGATACATTTAGTCCACATAGGACCCATTGTGATGCCACAATTTTCGTTTTTGTTGCTAGTTCCATAACCATTCGGAACTTACAATGAAATAACTCAGGCAGTGAATATCAAGGCATGATAGTTCATCCAAATCTTTCATATAGTAGGCACCCACTGGACCCAAATGGTTCTTTCTCCTTAAGCATAATCCCCGTCTACCCTCCTCCTTGTTTCTTACAGCCTTTACAGAAATCATTCCGTGTGGTATGCGCCCCCGTAATAGCTACGACAACAAATACTGGAGTAGCGAGTAACGTTGGCATGCTATAAAATGGTTTACCATAGGATTTTTAGTTGAACTATTTCAACCACGCTTACCCCGTCAAGCTTCCCCATACCATCACAGTTGCATTTGGCCATCTTTTGTTGTAAAGATTTTTCTTGGCTTTCGCAAACCATCTGCTTCCAAGACAATAAATTGCGGTCACATGTGAATCAATAAATCGTTTTCTAATGTCCGTCGTCCATAAAGCATATTGCTTTGCATCACAGTTTAAAATCGACTCCGAAAAGTCTGAAATTTGAGAACCTCTTTAAGTTTACTCTCAGAGTTGTTGCCCTTCTTCATCATATTTCGCTATATTCGAGACATCTGAGTCAGGGTCTTTTGTCTTTGTAAGATACAATTTTGTCAAGATAATACAAATTGTCTGCGTTTAATTGTCTATAGCCATTAGCAGCATTTTTATTGTTATTATATATTGAATTCGAATTCCATTGGGCGAAAGGCATTTAAGTTGTAGTTAAAGACAGTGACGTCTGGTCCCTCTAGACATGAAATCTAGTACGGAGATTCGAAATAAAATTTTATTTCTAATATAAAAAACGGATATGATTCTAAAACGATAAAATTCTAACAATCACCAAACCCAACGTTTTCCACTTAAGGAGAGCGCCCAAAAAAGTCGACAATATTTCAATATTTTTTGTAACTTTTTTTTGTTTTCAATTTTAAAAACTGGCAATGTAAAAAATTTTAAATAAAAATAACGGTAATTTTATTACTGGCATAATTTTTCAATCTTTCTCTCTTTCACTGTATGCTTTCTCCCTTTTGATCGAGTAAGACTTTTTAATGAAGGCTGAATGCCTCTCCTCCATTATCTACCAGCTCGTGATTGGAAGAAATATAATTTCCTTAGAACGAAGAGATTTTCACGATCCGATTTTCTACTAACTATCTTGCAAACACACGATCGATTTTCATCTTCAGTGTTTTACCTGCAGTGCTGCTACTATTTGAGTTTTTGCTAGGCTCGCAAAATCAGTAGCAAGATGTATCGTTTAAATTGAATAAAATTCTCCACACACTTTTTTTCTTTATTTCTTTTATTTTTAATTCCATTCAGTATCTTCATTTATGGCATGGTAAAATATATTTTAAATAATGAAATTTATTTCTTTTAAATTTTATTTATTTATGCTATTGAAATTAATTTTATTTCCAATAAATTAACATACATATGTGCATATGTATGTGTTGTATATTCTTAACGGCACAATATTTATATAATTTATTACAAACAAAATTTATTATAAAATTTTTTTTTATTAATTTCCATATTGATTATGCATTCTAAAACAATAAAAAATTTCAAATTAAAATAATGCGACACGTTTTAATAATGATGATACATTATTTACACAATAAAACGTGATACCGGAATGAACCTCAATGGGTCAGTAAAATTTTATTTTTAATTACACTAGACAACAAAAGATTTATTTCTTATATTTTTTTACAACAGACATACTCACAGCCTTTTAAACTTCAACAGAACAGCCATTTGAAACAAAATATCTGCCAATAGTTGTTTGGCAAAACCCTATTGAAAAAATTACAACTTAATACACACATTCCGCTGGCGCGGTTATCAATTGTTAAAGTTCGGTAATCCCTATTGTAGAGGCTCGAAACATATAAAAGATGTGAAGATGTACCGAAGTTTCTGTAGTCTAGCAGGTCAAACTCCAGGACAGAAATTAAAACGAAAATATGAAAAAATATTTCTTCTTCGACTTCGATTTTTCTCAGAAGACCTTCTGGCAAAAAATTGCCACGTCATGCGAATCGACTTAAACTGTAGGTCCTGTCACTCATATATGAACATTAACGCATATGACATCTCACTGTTGTGAGAAATTAGGTTGTAATCCTATCTAAAAGGTTGTTATGACCCAATTGTCGTATGTATAGCCTTAGAGGCATCTCATCAACACTCATCGACTAGCAAACTGTTTACTAGTCTACAGTAGTACCCTGATAAAACTTTCATTTTTTTTTTTTCTTTTTTTACATAAAAATTGTCATTCTGTTCCTCTCTAACAAACCTTCAGTTTCATACCATACTGAACGGCATTAAATTTATTTGGAATTTATAAGTTTTATTTGGAATTATAAGTTTTTAAACAAATTTTCTAATTATTTGGAGTATACAGTGGTGGTCACATAATTAGTACACCCATCCACTAAAAAATTTATGTTGAATATTTTATTCTCAAAAGCATAATTTTTTTTGCATTCTCTTTAGTTGCACACAACTAAAAAATGGCCAATAATACTGCCGCACCAAAAATATCACAAATCCACTGTGTAACACTACTGTATAGCGTATCATGCGAAGAAGAATTCATTATGGAACAACACAACATATTACATACAAAATTGGTCATTACAACTCTTCAGTCAGGGTTGCAACCCAGTTTATCACACAACTTATGTTGTGTGTGTTAATTTTATACATGAGAGGCGGGACTTACAGTTTAAAGTCGACTCCGAACGACAGATTTTTTAAAAAATTATTCATGGCAAGTTTGTTTTACTCTCAGAGTTATTGCCAGAAATCTGCTGAGAGGACGTCGCCGAAGAAATATTTTTCGTATTTCGTTTTGCTGAAGATGTCTGACCTGGGATTTGAACCGTGGCCACACGTCTGATAAGCCAACACACAAACACAACAAACGGCGACAGTTATTAATTTTAATACAAATCATCCGTCGCAAAAAAAATAGCTACTTAATTGCATATGTAGCGCAACACAAACCTATGGTATCAAAAAAAGTCTTAAGGCAGGTCTCTTTTTCGCTAAAGTATAAAGAATTAAGCTAACAGTTATTAACGAACAACGTTTTTAGGATTGATGAATCTAAATTCAATCGATTTGATTCTAATTGAAGTAAAACTGAGTAGCGTACATCTAAGAAAGATTTCAATCCACGCTCCGCTTTGAAGGCAACTAAGCATAGAGAAGTTGTGTAATGGAAGGAACAGTTTACATATAGCACAGTGTGAGTCCAAGAATAAAATAAATTCTATAAAGGATCAACATTTCAACAAACATATTGTGTACAGTCATTTCTTTCCATTGGCTCATAAAAGCTTTTATGTAAAATGGATTTTTATACCAGATAATGATGACAATTAGAACGACACTCCGCACAATTGGATAAAGTATTTTGACTAGAAATTAGTTGATATCATATAATGGCCAGCATAAAGTTCTCATAGAACGTTCTCATAGAACGGTCTTGAGACACAAGTTATACAAAGAAAACATGGCATCAAATATAATATGCAAGATCTCAGAGACTTCTTGAAAAAGAAAGTTTGTAATTGGTTATTAAAGAGAAGGAGTGCCTCCACAAAATATTTAAATGAATTAAACGCAAAAGGTGATTTTGTTCTACTTTAATGGAGGTGTGCGAATTACGCTACCAAAAGTGTGATTTATTGTTAAATTATTTTATTAAAGTCCCCTTTACCTTATACAACGCTTTAGAACAGACCATAGAATATTTAACTGCCCTTAAATAAATCTTGAGAAAATATTTCATCTTTTATTCTTACAGGAAAAGGATGGTATAGATGGGTGTTCGAATTATAAGGCTAGCACTGTACTAGTAAATGTGCCATTACTACAACGCATTAATTAAAGGAATGATTTTAACGGGCAGATAAATTGTTTTTCATTATTATAACCGGAAAAACGTGTAGAAGTGACCGCTAAACTATGGAAAAGATCATCCTACGTGTAACTTTTATAGTTAAGCTTATGTCTGAACTTATGTTAATGTTTGAATTGATTGCCAGTCGTCTCTGGGCGACTGGACAATGGCGTGGATCAGATACTGGACACTCGAGTATCCTGGGGAAATTTAAAAATGTCAAGGACATTGATATGACGATATGACTTCAGGATGACTATTCCGGATAAAAAGGTCTGGAGAAATGGTGCTGCGCACCTGGTAAAGAACTCCGTCGAAATCTTTACTGATGGATCCAAGCTGGAAGGAACCGTTGGGAGAGGAATTTACTCGAAGTCAATCGGTGTAACCGAATCTATAAGGCTTCCAGATCACCATGACTTGGGCTCCAATGTGATGGACTCCAGGCCGGTCTACGGCTGTCGGAAACAGCTAAACAGAGTGGCCGAAGGATATAATGTAAATATTTGGGGTCCGGGGCATAATGATATCCCGGACAACTACAGAGCGGATGAGTTGGCCAGACACGGCATAACCATCGAACGTCTCGAGAATTTTTGAATATTGGAGTCCCTTTGGGGACCTGTGAGTTCATGGTTTACAATGCATCAGGGACTCATCAACGGTGGGCAACTTCGGTTAAGGGCAGAACGGCGCACATTATCTGCGAGGTTGGATATGGGGCGCACTGCAAGGCTGCTTAAACTCCAAAGAAGCACGCTCAATATGATAGACATTATTTGGGGTCCGGGCATAATGATATCCCGGACAACTACAGAGCGGATGAGTTAGCCAGACACGGCATAACCATCGAACTGTCTCGAGAATTTTTGAATATTGGAGTCCCTTTGTGGACCTGTGGAGTTCATGGTTTACAATGCAGTCAGGGACCTCATCACGGTGGGCAACTTCGGTTAAGGGCAGAACGGCGCACATTATCTGGTCGAGGTTGGATATGGGGAGCACTGCAAGGCTGCTTAAACTCCAAAGAAGCACGCTCAATATGGTTGTCGTAGTCGACGGGGCATTGTATCATGGCTGTGCACGCGAGGGCATTGGTCTGGAACACATCGCAAATGATTTCTGCTGAAGCTGCAGAGATGAGGAGGAAGATGAGACTGTTCTTCACCTACTGGGAACTTGCCCGGAATTATGTCAAAGGAGGAAGGGACATCTTGGTGACTACTATATCGATGATCTAGGTGATTTATCGTATATTGACATCGGTAGTTTGAGTCAATTCATTGGAAGCTGAAAGTGGTTCCAGAACTAGGGGATAATTAACATGAAATTGGCTATCACAATGGACCCTATGTGGCCTAAGTGCGTCCATCCGAATTTTTTTGGTAGGGTTATTGTACCTACCTACATAATTATGTTTGAATTTGCCACATTATGCATTACTCTCAATATGGCAACTTCAAATATAAACAAAATGAGCAACACAACGAAAAAAAAACTTGTTGTTGTCACTGTATTAAAAAAAAAAAAACTTGTTTTATTTGGCATATGTAACCTTTATTTATCTATAGGTTGTAATAAAAGAAAAAGAGATGAAGGTGACTTTAAAGTTCATTTCAGCTAAAGTTACCTTTTACTAAACCTAATTTGAACGGCATATTGTAATAATGGGCTTAAGAGTATTAATTTAGTTTACATTTTACTATAATTATAGTTTTTTCTTGAACTTTATTATGCCAAAAAATGTCGGTACTGTACGATGATTTGTTGCCATTTGGAAGATAATACCATTCACAATATTGAAATAGGTTAAAGGATGTTTACTTGTTATTGATACAAATAAATTCCGAGAAATACAATACCATGCTTGGTGAATTTTAATGCACAGTTTATTAGAATATTCGCCTAAAGAAAAACATCATATTCGTAAAAACGTCTGGCGATTGATTGATTGATATTTGATATTTCGAAAACCACATACTAAACGGGGATTGTTCCAAATATTTTTTAAATATTTCGTTTAATGAAAAGATTTATTCTTCAAGTAATCTGACAAATAAGTTCAGCAACATAAAGTGTTTTCATATTATTTTAATTTACTGATCATCACAATTCTTTAGTTGTAATGTACAGCTCATATCAATTATTATATAATGCACACATAAAAGATGTCACTGTAGTTTAATGATAGGGTTGGGGGTTTGACCTAATTTAGCCGCCTCTGTTGCATTACAAAGTATTTATAAAGGCTTCATTTTTTATTTGTTTTCTTTATTCTAAGTGGTCCGGAATTTTACAAATCAAACAAATCAAGCGCCTTCTGTGCTATTAACTCTGTACTCACAAAATACGGTTTCTCTGATGCTTTTTATGAACCACGCTTCTTAACCCTCCATAAGGCGGTATCCTACGAGCGTAATTTATTTGTTAGTGTTGTCAGTTAACAAGCCTATTTCAGTTAATCCATAGAAGAGAATTTACCGGACGTTTAACTGTTCACTTTGAATTCATTAACATTTTATTAAATTGTAAACTTAAACTAAAATTTATTTGATTGAAACTTATTTAACTTATTGATTAGAGGGTGATTAAAGTCG
>QOCX01005408.1:0-12872 GCA_005959815.1 Sarcophaga bullata | reverse complement strand
TATCTATTTTAATGAGCACGTATGTAGACATAAGATATGAGAGAAGAACTAGAATAAAGCGTTTAAACGAATAAAAGCAACCTGTTTACTTGGACTTTAGTACACTTTTGGGATTAAATTTTGCACTTGTTGCAGTCACTTTCGACTTTATTCAGCTTGTTTATGGTAGCTTATTGCATGCTTGTACATCTTTTAAGTTCCACAACAAACAAAAGCCAAAAAGTGATTCATGAAACACACATGAGATATATATTGACGAGTTTTATAAAAAGCAACAGATAAACAAAATATTACATGAATTGAGATTTTAATTTAAATTTAATCTTTATAGTTGAAAACAATAAACAATAAACAATAAAAGCAATTACTTAAAACTAAACTGTGGTTATTGAATAAGTCTTTGGTGGATTTGTCATTTTTTAAATTGTAGCAGATAATGAAAGGAACTAATTGCTGCAAAAGATGTTTGCTTGAATGCTAAGCCATGCATCCATAGTTTTGGAATTGTATAAAATCAATTACGATATGTATGCTGGGCAGGACGAGGAATATATCCATCCAATCGGCCATTGTCCATTGAAGTTTCGAGACTCTTTTCAGCAAAAAGTGATCAAGTCGATCTACATTTGTTGATGACTTTCAAGTTTAAATTAAGGCTTCGCAACTGAGTCCAGACAAAAATATTATTCCGAAATGTGTTGTAATGTAGATGGGTTTGCAGTGAACATGAATGGAAAATTTGTCATTAGAGTTTATGCAAACAACGGTCTTATAGGTTATAATGTACGTTCGTCCTCTTGATTCAATATCGAATACTTTATTATAAAAAATTTAATTCAAAAATAAATTTTTAATCGTTTTAAAAGAGTGCAGACTTTTTTTTACGAAAGGTAAATAAGTTGATCAATACATACTATATAGCAATAAAGACCATACTACGATGAGAAAGAAATGTGTGGACCATTACTGAGTGTTCGAAGTAGACTGATTCACAGGGGACTTTAGACTATTAGATGCTTGTTGGGATGGATCAGATGGATCAACCAGTTTTTGTGATTTGGTCTGCAATTAAACTAATAACGTATGACAGATCGAAATGGATTTAGCTACAACACCTTGATTCACACTGGAACCATATGAATAAATATAAAGTGTATTTAAACCAGAGAAACGGGGCTTTATCTCTTATCTACGCTATGTACTTTACTTTATTGCGTTTGATGACGTTGTTGCTATTTTATGCACACCAAATGCATAATAATCTCCTGCATTTGGTAAACTACAATCTTAAACGATTAAGGGCCATTATTACAACTTACCGTTAAGGTTGAGGTTAGTTAAAGGCACTGTAAAATCACCCTTAACTTGTTTTCGTTATTACAACTTACAGATAAAATAAACTTAAGTTTTTCAAAACTATGGCAGTGTCGGAGCAATGCCGATAAAACTGTTCACTTAAATCAGATTTTTTTGAAAGGCAGTGGTAACTGGCTTCTTTTTTTGTTGTATTTGCTCATTTTGTTTATATTACAAGTTGCCACAATGAAAATAATGTATAATATGGCAAGTCCAGACATAAACTTAATTTTAAAATTTACCGGCAGGATGATCCTCCCTTTAGCTTAACGCTCACATCTATCTTATTGGTCGCTTATAATAATAAAACACAATTTATCTGCCAGTTAAAATCCTCTCTTTAGTTAACGGCAAATTGTAATAATGGCCCTAAGAAGCAAAAATGTTTGAAGTTTCACCCGAAGGTATGTTTGGTATTGTAACAGCATGC
Source organism: Sarcophaga bullata (assembly GCA_005959815.1). NCBI lineage: Eukaryota > Metazoa > Arthropoda > Insecta > Diptera > Sarcophagidae > Sarcophaga > Sarcophaga bullata. Next base: position 11,086 of record QOCX01005408.1, on the reverse strand, counting down.
AGCCAGAAAGCATAATCAGAGAAATATAGAGAAAGTTTTATAATCTGAAATATTGATTTGAAGCTCTCAATGTAGATGTTGGTTCCTTGTTACAGTATATTGCAAATTACATTATATTACACCCCTTGGCATGGTATTTAATGGCAATTACAATCTAATTATTACTATCCATATTGTTACGCTTTTTCCTTTTAAAAACGTTTGAAATATGAGCTCGTAGATTGTAAATAAAATTAAAAATAAAATTGTGTTCAGTTTTAATGAAATTCTTTATTAATCACACAATTTTGTGTGCCACTGTTCGCAGCTGGTTCTACCAAAAAAATTGCTTTATTTGTTATTCCTTTGTCTATGCCCTTTGCGGTAAACAATAACAATTACTACACAATCGTTCTGTAGATCTTTGTAATGGAGATCTTCAAACCACGATTGCTTACTTCATACGCAACGCGTCTTCACATAAGACTGACTGAACTTCTACTCCGACTTTGCGTGCTTTGCCTTGCTTTTATCTATCGACGAAAAACAGTCTGATGAATGTCTCTGTAGGCGAAGGTTCGGGTCTTCGCCTTCTCGGGAATTCATGAATGTAAACATGTTGTTTACATTTATATATGCTTTCTTGTTGTATTTGCATCTTGTTTACGTTCGTCCCTACAGTGTTGTTGCTGCTTGTCGTTTACTTGTTTATCCCTTTTCGTTATATTGATGTTGTTCGATTTTTGTTTATTTGTTAATCAGGCAAACAAGTCCGTTGTTTTTGTTTATGTAGCTTTTGTTTAACATTTTAATGTTAAACGGTGTTTTATACAAAATTATTTGTGTTAAAGCAAAGACTCTCAATGAAGTCGCCGTAATCTAGTAGGTACTATGTTGGCTGATTAAACTTGAGGACACCGTTCAAACCCCAGGTCAGACATCTACAACAAGTAAAAGAAAAATTGCCGTGAAAAGTTTCGCAAAAATTTGTCGTTCGGAGTCGATTGTTAACTGTAGTTCTATCCACTCATGCATAAAATTAACGCACACAATGTTGTGGTGTTGTAAGAATCAATTATGTGTGTATTTTTGTACTCTTTTATATGTAACTATTTTGCCAAGATTATTTATTAATAAGTATAGTTTTCTTGATCTTATTTTAATCAACCAATATTGCACTGTTCAACAGCAAACAATACATATGACAAATTGTGCTTAATTGTGAGTTAAAATTTTTGGTTTGCGCTTTGTGATTTCAAATTCNNNATTTTCATATAAAAAACCAAAATACATACGTAGTTTATAAGAACTCGTAACTATTTCTGTTACAAAATCCGTCTCATCTTGCATCTTAATGTTTTAAGAGGTAACTAAAATACTATTTTGCTAATGTAAAAAAAAAGAAAAATATTTCAAATAAATAATTATATACATACATATGTATGATATATTTGCAATAGCAATTATCGATATATAATAATTCTTTCCCTGAATTTTAGAGTTCCTATCTCACTTATAATCGACATTTTATTAATTATTATTTGAAAGTATACCTTTAACAGTGAATTCTAATACAAGTAATAAATCAATGCAGTTGCATGACTTACATAGATTTTATTAATCTTTAAATTACAGAGCGTAATATGACCTTAAAAGCACATCATGTACACATTTTATTTATGTTCAGCATATAATAACATGACTTTCATCATTGACTACATTAGCGGAATGCAATAGTACTTCGTATTATAAACGTTTAAATTTAGAAAATAAAGAAACTATTTTTCACCCACCTAAGTACATAGGCGTGTAGTACAGATGGCAGTGTAAATTAAATAAAAAATGTTTAAGAAAAATAAAAGAAAACTCGTTCTAGAAATATAGAAAACTTTTCTCTAGTAATAAGTAGACATGCCAATACGATCTGTGAGATCATATTGGAAAATATAAGTTTTTTATTGGCATATTATAAGTAAAATTGATTAGTATTCATGAATATTATAGTTGATGTTATAGTTTTCTTTATTATTATTACTCCATGTGTACATTGTATATACACTTCCACTACTTGCGTTAACCAAGACAACTTGCCGCCTGTCGATAAATTGTAAAGTCTACGTGCGTCTAATGGCTTTGAAACAGGAAGTGTATTAGCATCCGGCGCGTTCCTGTCGTCATGTTGGCGCTTCCATTACTCGTTATTAATTTAAGCCAATAGTTTGTCCAAACTCGTCTTTCAAGTGAGTCATCCATCGTTCGTCAATCATTATAACGAGTTCCTTCTTATTATTTTGTAGTCTATTGTTTTAATTACGTTTGGGGGACTGACTTTTGGCACAGTTGTTGGTTGGTTCGGTTCTTTAGTTTTTCTATTCAAACTCAATTCGTTTCCATTTATCAGCAATATAAAATTAATTCTTTTGTTTGGCAAAAATTTTCCCCTCTTTTTTCTCCTTGTTTTTCCTATTGAATATAACATGTGATGAGTACGGTGTCGTTTATCAGAAGAAAAATGACTTTAACAAAGGCATTTGTCAAGTTATACTTGATATTTAAATATAGGCTAGAAGTATTTTTTAGAATTTTCTTTTGTTATTAATGGAATACTGGATGGATGGAAAGTGATGCCAAGGTCTTAGTTATTTAGAGTATAATTATACTCAGTCTTCATACATAAATTTTGCCCATAATACTATAGAAAATGTTTTGTAATGTTGAGTATTTTAACTTTCAGGTTTAATGTATTATGGTTAATTTCTGTATGAATAATCAATTTTATTTAAAATATTAAATTAAAAATCCAAAATAATAATAAAAAAATTTCTAATTCGCCAGATCGAATATGCTGAAGAATAAAGAATAGCATGAGGCATAGAAACTACGAAAGTAGTTAAATGTTATGTTTAAAATATAATTCAAAATATTATTATAAAAAACACTTTAATAATCTTATAAAATTAATTAATACATAATTTTTAAATTACTATTTACTTAGGCATAACCATTTATTTATGGTATTGTACAATCAAAATAAAAATATTCGTAATTATGAATAATTTCATACTCCAAAAGAATTTTCTGTTAATTTGCAATAATCTCTGAAATAGAAATTTTATATTTGCAAAGTAATCTCAAGCATTCTTTTATTTTCATACATACATGGATATACATATAATATTTTCAAAGCTTAAAGACACTAACGTAGCAATTGGTTTAGTATTTTCCTACGTTAGTGTATATGTACGTAACATATGGTTTATGTTTGTTAAATGTAATTACTAATACTAGGGATCTAAGTTCTTTGGAATCAGGTGCCGGTTTTGGCCAAATTGAGACTGTCTTTTAGCAGTGGATTCAGTGTTAAGTTAGGGGACTGTTGAAGGTCGCCGTAGTATAGTAGGCAGTGTGTTGACTTATTAGACGAGAGGCCTTGGCTCAAACCCCGGGTCAGATATCTCCAATAAAAAAACCAAAAAAAAAAACCGAATATGAAAAATATTTCTTTGACGGCTGCCTCTTAGCAGATTTCTGGCAAAAACGTCGAGAGTAATTAAAATTGTCAAGAAAAGTTTTCCCAAAATCTGTCGTTTGGAGCAGAGTTTAAATTGTAGGTCAAGCCACTCACTGATAAAATAAACACACACAACATAAGTGGTCTGAGAAGCTAGGTGACAGAGGCGTCGTAACGACCTATTATGTATATTGGGTTCGAGTTTGATGTAAACTGTTATACTGATGTTATTACTTTTACTGTTATAAATGGCATTTAATGTTCTATCCGAAGCGTATAGGTTCCTCTAGGAAAACCGCTGAGAATATTTCAGTGTGAGGTTGCTGTCACTGCCCTATAGGCTGAGATCAACAGAGACGTTGTTTAAGATCATTAACATTTTATTAGACAGCCATTGAAACTTAAAGGGAATTGGCTACTATCATCAAAATAATTGGATCCGTGACACCTTCTATAGGTCTACTCCTAGTTCTATTATTCAACATCGCTAAGCAAGTAATGAGAAATTGAGAAATGCTTGGAAAACATATTTAGATTTAATAGATTTAGATTGTAGTGTGTAAGAAGATAAAGTATCTAAATGAGAGAGTATATAAATAAGAGAGTCTTTNNATAACAATAATATTGTGATTATTCCGTAAAGCATTAACTTGTATACATAAATTGTTATGTATTTTTAATAACACAATTTACCCAATTTTTTAAATCTACAATAAATAACAACTAATAAAACAAAGTTTTTTTAAAAAATAAAAAAAACTTTCGAATTATTTTGAACCCACTTCAGCTTAACATTGTATTGTAAATATTAATACAATATTGTAATCGAATGTTATCGATTGTATGGATGTAGTACGGCTTTCGTTTATGTTCATATGTGAATTGAAAAAAGAAAAAATCCATTCATATATAGTTAATGAGCAAACAATCTCTCATTAATTTTAATAATTTTCTTTTTTACAATCCTTATGTTATTCTCTCTACTACTACTCCATAAAAATATAATTACTTTGAAGTTGTATACTTTATTTGTTAATAATTTTCTAAACTTCATAGTTTTCTTTATTAACAATTGAAAATCTGCAATATAAATGCAAAAAGAGGAAAATAAAAATCACGTACATTTATGACCAGGTTTAAATTACTTTCAATTCCTTTTGCTACTAACACTTGATGTATTCAAATTAACCAGTTTGCAGAGCAAAACAGAACAACAACAATATTCACAACCAGCTGAACGTATTTGAAACTTCATAATTATAAATAAGAAATAAAACACAGATGAGATTCACAAGTTTACATATGTATAAATACGCACAACTGGAAGTTCTACTTGATATTTTACTTGATATTTAAAAAAAAACTGTGGTTGTTTTCGCTTTTGCCAGATGTTAAAGAAAAGCGAACACACACAGATATGTCTCATGCACAGATTTTGAATAACGCAGCAGAAGCCAGCGTGCAAACTATTTCTTACATCTTAAGACGATATTTTAGCGTTAATTAACAAGCGTTATCTATGAAATTGGTTTTGATTTACAGTTAAACTTATGATATGCCATTATTTTTACATTGGCAAACACTTGATACAATAATACTAGCTGGTGGGCCATTCATCGTTTTTAATTTAAATCATCGGTTATTTCGAATCTGGCAAAACTTATCTCATTCTATCTGTCACAAAATTCAGTATCTTATCTTCACTAAACATAATGAATTGTTTTACGTTTGACCAAGATGGAATATATTTGAAAATTACTTCGCAAAACAAAAAAAGGGGCAATTGGTTTGAAATTGAATGAAAATGTCATAACAAATTTGGCCGCAGAGAAAGACCTACAGTGCACGGTATACGCATTTATTGCTAAAGTTCGTGAACTGGTTTCATTGTTGAGAGCCAAGACGTAAGCGTGCTCGTACAATCGGGACACCCGAAAATATCGAAGCTGTGGCTGAGAGTTTGCGTTAGATTCCATCAGCGTCAATTCGTCATCGTTCTTAAGCATTGAACATTTCACGCACCAGTTGAATTCGAATTTTGCGAAAAGATCTCGGTATGACGCCTTACAAAGTTCAATTGGTTCAAGACTTGAAGCCGCTTCGTTTTCGCTTTGCTAGATGAGCCAAAGAGAAACTGCTTGATGATATCGCTGTAGTTGCAAAAAAGAAAAAAAAAATAAAGAAATCATCTTTTTTGATGAATCTCAATTTTATTTTGGTGGGTACGTTAATAAGAAAAATTTCCGTATTTGGAGCTCAGAAAACCCAAACGTGGTCTCCCAGAAGCTAATTCACCTATTACGAGTGACTGTATGGTGTGGCCCATATATCTTTGTAAATCCTGACGGCGTAACCATTACGCTCAATGGAGACACCTATCGCACTATTATAACCGATTTTTTTGTACCCGCTCTGTATAGTATTGATCTGAACGATGTTCAATTGGCCACACACCTCATGCCAAATTCGAATTAGTGCGCTTAAAGTTTGATGGCCGTTTAATTAACCGATATGGTGATGTCAATTGGCCACCAAGAAGCTGCAATTTGACACCGCTGGAATATCTTCTGTGGGGCGGCGTTAAGGAAAAGTGTTATGCCGACAAACCAGATACTATTCAGCATTGGGAGGCCAATATTAGTGATGCCATTGCCGATATACGATCCCGTCCGAATGAGGTACTGTAAGGTCAGCCTCGGCAGCCATATGAATCAAGTTATATTCCATTTCTAACAGGAAGAATTGTACTTCACAATAAAAAAATAATTTTCACAAAATTTCAAACCGTTTATATTTTATTGCATTTTTAAATTTAAACTATTAAATGGCCCACCCTTCATTTCTTGTTTCAAACTCATTTAAGTTTCAACAAATTTTCAAGAAATTGCAAATATTTAGTAAAGAAAATAATGTTGCGATAAGCAACATTTACGGCAACAATAAAAAAGTTCACGTAAATACTGTTAAGTAGTTGAACGGGCTCAATCCTCTACCTAGGGAGTGATTAACATTTGTAATTAACACTGAAGGTTTAGTTCCGAAGCATTTTTGTTGTCGCACTAAACGTTTTCTGAATGTGAAAGTAGAGTTGCAAACGGTCAAGAAAAATCTCAACTTGTTATGATCTTGATACCACAACTTATAACTTAATAAAGATGATTCAACAATATTGGGCATTAAATTTGGAAATCCACCATCTTCAGAAATCATGAAGCAAGATTCAATAGTAAAAAAACGAATTACTTTCGCTAAAGAACACACTCGTATTCGAGTTTCGGGGAAAAAAACTTGTTAACAAATGAAAGCAAAAAATATTACGTCGTTGGCATAAAAGATTACATATTTGTTACGATGAAACCTTTTACAATCTGAATACAATAATTTGAAATAAACAACTAAACACGATAGAGGACCTCTGAATCTATTTAAAGGTTTTAAAAAGAATCGCAAAGAAAGTGTTCGGAAATTGGGCAATGAAGGAAAAATACCAGGATTTAGTTGATCTATAATTTATGAAATCAAGTAGAAACGATTTTGCAGTCATGAGATCTAAATCCCTTTAAGGATTCGTATCTAAAAATAGGGAAAGAAATGCTTCATACAGTATTAACTGAAGAATTGGGAAAGATCAGTCCCTAATAACACAAAAGCTTATTCCATAAATGTCAAAACGCCGACTTCTTATTAAAATAAAGAATAATTTAAGAAAAATTTGTTATTTTTCATTATTTTACTTTGCTTAGTTGGTAAGTTTTAGAAAAATCTGAAATCTGTGTTAAAGTACAGACTTGAGGTGGTCAAGTAAATAAAATTTCATGCGCCACCACCACCGAGGTGGATACTAAATCATGATTCGACCAGCAGTGTAAAATGTTTTCTTGTCAGAACAATGTATGCACCTCCACGAGATACGTGGGCCGAACAATTTTTGATAGTGGTAAACGCACACACAGTTCAAGTGCATATTTCCAAAAAAGGTAGAAGAGTTATGATAAACTCAGGAGTAAAGTAGCACGGATGTATTATTTCTTTCGAAGTTTCAAATAAGGCGGCGAAGGAAAAAGTATTCATTCTGTTTCAGAGATTACAAAATAAACTGTAGATGGTATAAATATTGTGGTTGCAACTGCTTTGAGGACTATTGAGTGAATAGTTGATAGTCGAAAATTGTAACCATGGATGAATGTTAATGACTTCACGCGTTACCAGGGGCATACTCTCCATAGCCTCTAATAGTAATGCTGGAACAGATTGGATGTGGAGTAATTTACTATGCGGATGACGTTCTTCTTACAATTTTAAACAGATTTTTAGGCTTTCTAATAGGATGATATATAGGATGTAACTTGGAAGGTCAGCGAGTATGCATCTGATCGCGAATTTAGTATTCACTCGGAAAAAACTGAGTTAGTACTCTTCACGAGAAGGTACAAGTTGCTGGCTTTTCGTCTATTACTTCAGGTTCAGGATATGAAGCTGTCCTGAAATCCGAACATCATTAACATATTGCCAAAAAAAAAGGCCTCCATGTGCCTTCTACCGGATTGTGACAAAGTGCTGAGCAAGAAATGAGACTTGAGACCTAGGATATTCAATGGTATCACACTGCAGATAGCAAACGTATTTTGAGCTACGTATTACTAGTTTGTTGGGAATTGCTGAATGGGACTAATTTGAATATAATACGGCGGTTTGCAAAGGTCTGCCTGTATGATTATTAGTGATGCCTTGCCATACTACACCTATGTCGACTTGACCTCTATTGACTAAGACTGATAGACGTCTCTGGGCGAGTAGAAATCGAAAAAGGATCTAAAAGAATTGTGACATTTGGTGACAACGCATTATGTCTTCTCAATAATATTTAGGATATCCACTCCGGACAAAATTATACTTATTGGAGCGAACAATTGGAGTGGGAATTTTTTCGAAATCGGAATCGAAATAGCACAGACTATAAGGCTGCCGGATCACTGTAGCATTTTAGAAGTGTTAGCATAGAAGTGGTAAAAAGTAAAAGTACCATGTATTAAGCGGTACCTTTAAACTTGGAAACTAATAGCAATCACCACTATTTAAATAATTTTTTCCGGTTTTTTTTATTCATTTTTATTACGAATTTATTGCAATGGAGAAGAAAAAGCAAAAACACTTTAATTTAAATGGTAACAGGAAATATTGCAGCATGACTTAATGCACTTAAATGTTGCTGCGTTCACCGCGTACTTGAATATCCATAATAGCTCTCTAGATATCATAAATAGTGGCCTGTTTTTGAAAGAGGGTGAGTGTATGTTAACTTTTACGTATTATTTAAAGTTTTTTTAATTAAAATAAAAATAAAAAAAGGGTATTGACGAATACGTTTTCACGGCTACTATCGAAAAATCTTTTTCGAATTTTTACTAAATGAATGAAACATCGATGAGAAAATGGTAGGGTGACGTAGTGCAAAATTTTCCTTGAACAAATTTAAAACGAGTTTTTGTCTTAAATACTTATTAGGAAGACCAGTTGTGGTCATTGGAAAAAATTATTTCATACGGAAACTACTTTACGAAATCATTTATTGCTTCCAAGCAAATCTCAAATTAAAATGTGTCAGTATGTGGTACTCTTAATTATGTATGCAAGTGTAAGAGTCTATTGTCAATATTACATCCGCGAAGTACTTAGGTATACCATGGTATCATTCACAAAACTAAGAAAATAGAATACCAGTTCACTTTTCAATTAGAACTTTAAGGTTTGTTGTATTTTGTTGGCAAGCNTTTCCATTAGAACTTTAAGGTTTGTTGTATTTTGTTGGCAAGCACTTGAAATAGGGAAGAGGAGTATGTGTAGTCACCTGTATCAGTGCAAAAACATAGTAAATGTGTGAATATTTTTGTTTTTTTTTTCATTCTATTTAGTTTGGTGAGAAGTTTCCCGCACTTTTATGAATGAAAGAACAGACATACAAAACGTACACACAAATAGGTTGATGGTCGGCGTAACATAGACAAGATTTCCATAGCAAAACGCTGATATTCACGACGATGATGGTGTGTTATGAGAGAGAAATTTAAAAATAAACTTTTGTTATGATAAAACCTGTTTGTTTTGCTTTGTCTCGATAAAGACGTTAGTGCCCCAATCATAAAAACAAATTTATCTCTCAGTTTATAGTTTGCTTTTGATTTTCCACAAAGAAAAAAAATATAAAATGATAAATGTATGTAACTTTGAATGTATATACGTGTGTATAAAATCTTGGCAAACATACATACATATTAACAATAAAGTTTATTCATAATTAAACATTTATTTAAGGATTTTATTGAAAATCATGAATGATTTTAGATGCAAATTAAATATTGAGTGTTATATGAAAAGGTATGAAAACTTTACTCGATATGACCAATAGGACAATAACCTGCCAAAAAAAAAAAAAGAAAATATTTACATTCAGATAGTGGTTGCAACTAAAGAACCGACTTTAATATTTGGCATTTCAATGAAAGCTGGTAAACAAAACAAACTGATAATTTTTAAAGACAGAATTTCAAATCTGACTTCCTGGAAAATCTATTAAAAAAAAAAAGAGAATTACACGGTGCGACAGTGAATAATGACATCTGAGTAATTTCATACTAGTCCAGAGTTGTTCACTATGTTGAGGGGAACTCAAAAAATTTTTTTTGTATATTTCTCGAACCCTCCAAACTGGTTTTATTTGACAAAAACTTTTTGTTGATCTTTGTCACAAAAAGTCGTTGATTACCAAAATATGTTGATTCTATTAAAAGTCTAAAGTTTTAACTTTAGAACGGGTTTGTGGTTGGCGTATACATAAACATTGTTGTTCAAACTTATATTTTATTAGTTTGAGTCGGGTAATTGAAAATTGATGAAGTTTTTTTTTTTTCGTTTTCAAGTTTAGCTATTCGTAGATTGCAACAATTAAATAAAAGAATTATAAGATAAATGATGACGCTCTGAAAGTTCATGTATCTTCCTGAGGAAATTGACATCTTCGTTTGATTAATCGGACAAGAATACAGCAGGTACTATTGTAAATAGTAAAACAGTTGTATATATTTTGTATATATTGTTATCTTATTCAAATGAACCTTCAGTTCAGAAAAAAAATTTTCATAACTTTGATGGATCGAGATTACTTCCCATCAAAATGTGCGCTATTATTCACGTTGCAACGACTGAAGAAGTCGGCCTAAATAAAAATTGTGTTTTTTACTTCGCACTATAATTATATATTCCCTTGGCATAACATAGCCAACTTTACTGCGTGGTAGTCTCTCCAATATTCCGAGTATGCAATCAAAATCCCACAAAAATTCTGGAAAATTTTTTTTAACGAAATAGTTCATTTTTGGAAAAAAATGCCAACTCGGAATATGTTAGGCACACTCAGATCAATAAAGAAATTATTATCCTATTATAGAGCACAGCTAAAAAACTGCTGTATATCCGAGTTTTTGATTCATAACACGGACCGAATATGGCAATTGGTGCTGTTATGAGAGAGAATACTTTCGAAAACACATAAAAGATAAGGCACTTTTTCTCTATGAACTATAAATCCTGTTTGTTTTT
>QOCX01005407.1:0-12872 GCA_005959815.1 Sarcophaga bullata | reverse complement strand
AAAAAAGTGAAATGAAATGTTCTTTCTTTAACTATTCGAGAACCAAAAAATAATAAATGAAACGACCGACGGACTCATTTAGTTTTATGATGGCAAAAATAAATCGAATATGAACATGAAGTAGAAGAAGAAAAATATTGTTATTGTGCCTCTAAATATAATGATAAGTTTTATTATACAGTGCGTTCCATAGTTATAGGTACACTTTTAAATTTGGCACACTTTTTTTTTGGTTTTTGGAAGTTTTTAAAAATTTTTTGAAATCTGTGCATTAGCAACCAAGTACTCCTTAAAGAAGACTCCAGTTCATTACAAAGGAAGCAGTTTCTCTCTCTATCTGCCTTCTCCAAGTATGGTCGACCCTTCAAATTCTTTAGATTCGCTATGATTCCCTTCCTATATCAGTTAGCTTAGTATTGCCACAGCAATTTCGCAGAACATTACCAAACTCATGATACCCAATCCAATAATTCACCGTAGTCTGGAAGGTAGCGTATTGATTTAATAAACTTGAGACCATGGTTCAAATCCTAGCTTACCTCGAACAAAACGAAAATGAAAAAATATTTTTTCTTGACTTCCTCTCAGCAGTTTCCTAGCAAAACTTTGAGATTTGAAATAAAATTGCCATGAAAAAGCTTCTCAAAAATCCGTCGTTTGTAGTCGACTTTAACTGAAGGTCCTGCCACTCATGTGCAATATGAAAGCACTTTAGATAAGTGGTATAAGAAACTAGGTTGTAATCATGGCTAAAGTGTGGCAATAACCAATTATGTATGTATGTATGTAGTCTTCTGTGCAAAAACTCTGTCAGTAAAGAAAAATGCCATGAAAAGTTTTTAAAAAACCAACCGTTCGGCATCGAAGTCTGCGGGTCTCACTCGTGTGAGTAATGAAGTCGTAATCTTGACAAATGGATTGTCAGGAGAAAATCATTATTAGGGTGTTTAAAAGTGTAGCTTACTTTCTTACTTAATTGGTCCTTAATAACGCCTTGGTTTGGTAACACTAATCGATGACACAGCTTCCTTAATTTTGTTCAGCCATTGCAGACCGACTTCTTCGAATCCCCACCTCCAATACACGCACTGACGGAACACCCTCTTTCATATGAACAATATGACTGAGCAAGCAGAAAATGTGGCTGCCTTTGTTTATTCAGAACTGGATGTCAACACAATTCCCGAATTAGTGGCATAGACTTTCATAGTTTTTGTTTCGCCGAAGGTTATTTCGCTGAGACAAAAATTGTATGACTCTTTGGTTTAAGTCTGCAGGTCAGATCTTGTTGCGTGGCATAGGTGTGCAGTATTGCTAAGTGAAGAACTTTGCAGTGAAATTGTAGTGGCGGAGAACACAGGCCCTAGTTTTAATTCAGTTTTAATTGGGGATTGAACGACTGCCAATTAATTTCGAATAAATGAGAGAGCCAGGAGTGTCGAAAGCTTTCCCGAAATCTGCGAACACAAGATATAGCACTGAACGGCACTCTACACATTGCCTCGATAATGTTTTCTGGGTGTTTATTGTGATCTGTGCGTGAGTTTTTGGAGACCAAACTCTTAATATGAGCAAGTGAAGCATGGTATTGCGGCTGAAAATCAATGATAATTTAGATTGTAGTCAGTGGCTAAGCGAACGAGTGTTCGTTATAATTTTGCTTCGCACATTATATTTTTATTATGTTGGTGTAGGCAGTCATTCCTTTGGGTGATAGTGAATGGAAGAAGAATAGTTATGTTGAATGGTCACAAATAATTAAAAAAGGAAAACACTAAAGGGGATTTAAGGACCAAAAATTTTTGCCTTTCTGAAGGCAAGTTGAAGTTGATTTTCATTTTCTATTGAAAAGGAAATTGCAGGAAAGTGATGAAATATTATTGTGTAGGTATGTATGTGTAGGTTCCCTATGGTGTGAGATAGGATTTCCAGTCATTCTTGAATGACTTGAAAAATTCTCTTTTTTTTTGCAGTATTCCCTGGTTTCACTGTGATTGTTGTGTTATAGTGATGGAGTACGCTTTTAGGAAATGCTCTTAGAAGGTAGAAATTTCAATCAAAATAGGAAAGAAAAAAACAAATTGAAAACCAAATAACACGAAAAAAAAACTTGGAATTTGATGCCATATGTTACAGAAAGTTTTTCATATGCTTTCTGCGATCCTAAAATTAAATTTCATTCATCATTAAGTCACTTTATTTAAGTAGCCTAGGATGATGTAACATGAAAATGAATGTGACTGAGAATGAGAATGAGAATGAGACTGAGGTCCCCCAAAATAAACTTGTAAGTGAAAAGTAACACAATTTAGCAGCTCATAAAACGAACATGTGTGAACACCACACAATTGCTCTTAAATTTCATACACAATACAGGCTACAATATTCACTTTGAACAATGTGAGTAGCGTTAAATGGAAAGCCAGAAAATCTCTTTAAGTAAACACTTTGTTTCTCATTGAATGTTTTGTTGTTTTGGAAAAATAAAATGAAAAACCTCTTTTAAATGTACAGAAAAGAAAAGAGAAAGAAAACTTTTTATTCTTTTCAATTGCAAAACGTAGAAAGAATCGCTCTTCACGACCTAATTTCAATAAAAATGATGGTTGATGGCTTCAATAACAGGCAAATTAAAGGAGGCTATAGTAAGGGTATTCAGTTAACAATGCAAAGCCAATTTTTTTTTGCCTAGATACAGCAAGCCCTGCTTTAAGCAATCTGGTGGAAGCTTTTTTACGCAAGTTAAAGATTTTTTTTTGGACTCCAAAAAAAATGGCAGTCGCTGACCAATTCAGTGCCTGCATATAGTTATGCATGTGGGGGAAGGTTCCCAGAGGTTCGCAAACGGTGGTAGTTATATAAACAATGAAGTATTGAAAATTGTGCTACACTATGCAACATGCATATAGGGCGGGATAAATTTTAAAAGCTGCTTCAAGAGGTTGACAATTTCAGCTCATTTGATAACCACATCGAAGACTGTCCCTGAATACCAGCTGTCTGTGAAGGAAATAGCGATGCATTAAATATTTAAATTGTGGGTTTCAGAACATGGGGATATTCAGTAGATTAGTGATGCCCTACTAACCTTACGCAAAGCCCCTTGAGGACCGAATTAGACATGAAATTTGGCATTTTGTATTTCGTAAATGCAAGGACACATCAACGAGACTTCCCTCGCAATTTTGAAAGAAATAGGATTCCAATTGCCAACGAGTCCGCGTGTAATTCCAGCCGCGTTTATGAACCTCTCGGTAGCCTTCGATGGACGTAATTAAACCGATCCCTAATACTTTCCACAAACCTCGCAACTACTGCAGGGAGAAACTTGCTGCTAGGCGTAAGCGTCCGAAGACTGTAAGTAATCTAGGCTTCTCTAGAAGCAATCATTACGAGAAAGCGGAGAAGACCTTTGAAACTGTTTTTGTTCTTTATTTGGAGACCCATGTTGAGAGCTTTATATTTAAAGGGGATTTTAATAAAATCCATTTGTTACAAAAATTATTAGGATAGCTCAGGATTACAACCCTTAAGTCAAGATTACGACCTAGCCTCCTACATCATACATTAGTGGCGGGGCCTACACGGAGAATAACAGACTTTTAAGAAGCTTTTCATGGAAAGTTTATTAACTCTCAGAGTCTTTTGCCAGAAATCTACTGAGAAATTCTGAAATATCTAAGGATTACCAGCCAGGATTTACAAACGGTAAAGTAGGCAAGATATAGTGGAATCCAAATAGCGTATCCAGGACGCTAGCTGACTCTTGGCTCTTCAAACAATATAAGATCAGCAAAGAATATCACAGGAAAGTCAGAAGGAGCCGCTTTTGAAAGCGAAAGTATGGGACTCAATACGAAAAATTTATCAGCACAACACCTAAACAGTGTTTGTTTGCAAATACTATCATTCCAGAACTTGCCACAATAGAGCAATCACTGGGAAATCTTGATTAACAAGTAGAAAAAGTTGAGAGACACGATTCCTTACAAACCTATGTGCTTTAAAATCACAGAAAAGATATTAAAAAGAAAGTAAAAAGAACTATTATGAGTGGAGCTCAGTTTTTCTTTAAACATTTAGCTATTAAAAGCTCTTTTAAATTCCTCTTTTAGCTGTGAACACCTCTACTGTTTATTCTGGCAATAGAAACAAATCTTCTATTGAAAACAAAAACATAAAGAGCACTCAATAGAATTAAAAAAGAAGAAAAAAAATTGTCAAACATTTACTGAATTTGTTGATTTTATTTCATTTTATTTTCTATTTGCCTTTTATTTCGTTATTGTTGTTGTTGTTGTTGTTTTATTTGTTGGCATACGTTTAGAAATTTATTTTTACATATTGAACAAATATGTTACAAGAACACTGTGTTACAAGTAGATTGTAAACACTATTGTAAACAAAAATAGCACAGTACTTAGGCAATATGTGGCACGATTGCCTGCATATAAGTTTGACCTTTCTGAAGGTCTTATAAAATGAACGGTTATCGTATTTATATTCTAAATTTCTTCAATTAGAGACCTCTAAGCCTAGAAAATATTTTAGTGCTATTATTTTGCCCTTGTCTGTAATCAAAATCAAAGAAATATGCAATTCCACCCATAGTCGTACTGACAGAGAGCAAGAACAAGGACTTTTGAGTTGTATATTTGGATCTCAAAACACAATTTTAGTAATTTGCGATACACTGTGCTTAGGCTGGAGTTTGTAACATGAAATCGAGTTGCAACAATGGACTTGGAATGCTTACAGAGATGAATGGCAATACAACTAAATATACTGCAGGACTTGTGCTTATTGAAAGGGGTTATTGAAGGGGTTTCACTTCCTTATTGTCCATCCAAGAAGCCCTTGATCCCAAGGAAGTATGACATCAAGAATGAAAAATCACAGAACAGTCGGGCAGTAACACCTTTTGGGAAAGATTCAGAGTAAGGACACTACAACCAATAAATTTCTGCATTGTATGTACTTTCTAGGATGTTGTGATTACAGATATTGCCCCTATAATCCTGGGACCACTTATGGAACACAAAAAAAACAATCGCTCGGTCGCGTAGTGTGTTAAGTACATGGACCTTGTCTACAACACTAACGTTTCTTGTTTCTTTTTTAGTTACCTTAACATGGTATCACTAATATTGGTACATAGGCACCTATGTACAGTGTGCGTCAAAAGAAACAATACATTAAAAAAATATAGTTAATAATTACCGTTATTTTATTTTGTTTCATTGTCAGTTTTTAAAATTGAAACAACAAAAAAAATTTCAAAAAATTTCGAAATATTTTAAAATTTTTTCGGGCACTTTCCTTAAGTGGTAAAAGTTGAGTTCGGGGATTGCTAAAATTTCATCCATTTCTTTTGATGCTCACTGTATTCGATAGTATCTGTAAGTGTTTCAATAAACACAGGGTGTTGTAGTTATAAGCATACAAATTAAAGAGGTTCTATGCTGCCATTTCCAAACAGCATTTTGTAAACATTTTTAGCTTTGAACTGTTAAAACCATAAAATTTCTATGACTTTGAAAAATACCGCACCACCGTAGGCTCAATATTCGCTCCCCTTTTTTCTTTTAACGTGTGTTTCGCATATAGAATGTGTGAATAGAATTGAAGAAAGTCTTTGCAAAAAAAATAGAAAAAATTGTTTGTTAATGATTTTCAGTTTCGCTTTCATTCCTAGCGATGCATAGAATTCTCTAGCAAAACAAAGAAAGAAAAACAGAAAAAAAACAGCGAAAACAAATACAAAGATTCACTCACTCACTCGCTCACTCACTTACTTACTTGCGTATTCCATGAAGAAAAAAGCTTTGCAAATAATTGGTATTGTTTGTAAAATATGGTTGAGCATAAGGGCAGAGGTTCCCAAATGAGGATACAGTTATATAAAGAAGGAAGTATTGAAGTATCTGCACTGCACCCTATAGGACATACATACAGGGCTGGATAAATTGCGTGGAGTGCTCTTGTAGATTCACGGCAAGTCATTCAAAAGTCCTATGACTTCAAGAAGATAACAATTTCTCCATGCTGCTATAAATGCGGCATTGAATTAAACTTGAAACCCAGGGAACGATATAATAATGATCATCATATTATTTCATATTTCATACGACAGCGAACATCATAGTCATTAGGGGACCTCATGCGCTAATAAATCGAATGGTTCGCAGTTCTTTCCTTACTATGCTGCTAAGGTTAACAGGTCCCTCCAGGACTACGACCTAGCTTCTCATATCACTTTAGTTGTGTACGTCAAATTCAAACAAGGGTGGTGGGACCTACAGTTTAAAGTCAACCGCGAACGACAGATTTTGAAGAAACTTTTCATGACAACTTTTATTTGACTCTCCAGTTTTTTGCCAGAAATCTACAGAGAGGAAGACGCCTAAGAAATATTTCATTTCATATTTTGTTTTGTTAGAGATGTCTGACCTGGGGTTTGAACCATGAGCTCGTGTCTAATAAGCCAACACACTACCTACTAGACTACGGAGACTCCAACGCGAACCAGGTTTATGTGTTAATTTTTGTTTGTAATTGACGGAACCTAGAGTTTAACCATGTCTTTGAACGACCATTTTGGAGAAGCTTTTCCTGGCAATTTTATTTTCCTTCAGATTTTTTTTTTATTTACTAGACTGCTGACTCCCAAAGTTTTTGCATGAAATCTGCAAAGAGGAAGACGCCTAAGAAATATTTTTTCGTTCTTCATTTTGGTGGTGATGTCTGGCTTGGGCATTGAACCATGGACTCACGTCTATTAAACCAACACATTACCTACAAGACTATGATGGTTTCTAAGGCAATATTTGTAACATTTCTAGTACTGGCGACTTGGCCGAATTTCACGGCTTACAGGATCAGAGTATGTAACTTAAACTACCCTTGTTTGATGGATTTTTCCTAACAGGGAGTAAAGGCATGACATAGGTAATCTACTTGGCTGCCTTGCTATTTTTATGGCAGGGCTTAGTGCTTCTATCGCAAAATTTGTTGTTGTTTGAATGAATTGTTGGCATTAAAAATTAAAAATTAATTTTTTTTAACTCCCTCGGTATTGTATAATATCGTGAGAATGCCTACTTTAAACAAAAAAAATATTTGAAAACCACTGCCACCACCACCGCCACCAATGCCATCAAAAATTCGTTCGCAGTCACTATTCTGTTTATGGTGTGAAACAAAGTTTACGTTTTTTACACAAACTCTACTACATCGTATGTATATTCGTACTGTGTGAGCATGTATTTGAATTTGTACGTTTGTATTCTTATTTTGGTTAAAACCAACAACAACAACAACAACAACATGTTGTTGGTTTGAGTCACAGTCACATTCATGAACAAACAAATTTAACAAAAAAAAACCATCATGAAACGTGAGTTTGAATTAGAAAGTCTATGAAATGATAGAATTTGCATAATATTAGTACAAAAGAAGAAACACAGAAAAAGAAGCTCAAGAGAAGCAAAATAGGCAAACGAATAAACAAATAAATTTTCAAAACAAGTCCCATACACATGCACAGGCAATACAAATAAAATTTTTTTTGCACAAAAAAAAGGCAAACAAAGTAAATAAAAAAAAACAAAAAAACAACAACAACAAATACAATATTAAATACAAATTTAAATTTAAATGACAACAAAAAAACAACAACAACACACCGTAAGAAAGTGAAAATAGACAGCGAAAATTATGGCCCCAACCATAAATGTCAAAAAACAAAACAAAAAAACAAAAAAAAAAAACAAAATCAAGATTAAAAATAAACGAAATTCCATAAAAAAGATAGGCAAGTATTACGAAATAAACGATGGCGAGTGAAATCTAAATTTGCTGGCTTCTATTGGAAACTAATTCAGGTCATAACGTTCGTTACATTTTTTAGCATAAAATTTTGAAGAAGGCAAGTAGAAGAGATAGAAAAAAATCCAATCAATTTCGTAATCATAATATCATGTATCATCTTGGATTCCCATAACACCTCTCTGCCTTTGATTTCAATTAAAAACTCCGGCCAGCCAATATGTTGCTTTAATTGCTACCTACTCTAGTTTTTTTTATTCTTTCTCTTCCTCATCCTATTTTTCTTATTATTCCATGCCTTGTTTTCGTCTCGTTAGTTAAGACTTTTCAACTGTCCTGGTTCTAGAATAATAGGGTTGCCATTTGTTGTTGCACCCTGACTAAAAATATAACAGAGGTTGTTGTATTAGCTTGAACAGTACAAAACTTTGCTTTTTTAAACCTAATTTTTCTTCCGAGTTGGCTTTAATTGACTTTCCTAAGAAGTTTGTTGTTCGGTATTATTCTGTCTGGAGCGACCAGAGGTCAGTGTGCTTCCTGGATACGTTATTAAGAGTAGATTTGGGATTGTAAAACCGGAAATAAAGTTGATCTATCTTCTGATAGTGAAGTCGCCGTAGTCTAGTAGGCAGTATTTTGGCTTATTAGACGAAAGGCCAGGGTTCGAATCCCCGGTCAGAGATCAAAAACGAAAAACAAAAAAAAAATATTTCTTCGGCGGCTATCTCTCATCAGATTTCTGGCAAAAACTCTGAGAGTAAATAAAATCGCCATGAAAAGTGGTTCTAGCACCATCTGACTATTAGGTGTCTTGGTATTTAAATAAACCTTTTGAAGAGAAAAAAGCCGAAAGAAATCTAAAATATGGCAAAAGACTACGAATAGAAAAGGCAAACTAAACTCAAAATGATTTTTAGAACCAAAAATTTTTGTTCTAAGGACTCGTTTTGTTTTATTCAATCCAAGGTTTTATACGATGATTCATGTAACTTGAGTTCCACGTAACTATTAGGTTTGGTTAGGTTAGGTTAGAGTGGTAGCCTTGATGGCGAAAGCTCACTTGAGCACGCATAGCGCCCCGCTGTGATGCCACAGATGAACGCAGTCTCTGTACTGAAGAAATTGGTAAGCATATAAAGCACGACTACCCTTTTACACTGGAAAACCAGCCCGAAGATTTGATAAACGAAGCTATATCCTTGACATCAATGAACGACAGCAAGATGACAAGGGTTGGGGAACTGTACCCCACAAGATATGGGCATTGGCAAGGAAAGTAAACAACGGTCTCCTCTTCCTCAGCGGCCATGAACGTGGGGCAGAAGTCATTGAATGGGAGCTTCATTCTCTCCGCGTGTCTCACCATAACACAGTGACCTGTAAGCATGGCCACAGTGATTGAGATGATGTCACGACCAAGTCAGAGTTACCAGTAACCATAGTTCCACTCAATGCATTGCTTTTGCAAGAAATGATTTGTACTTTCAATTTTCAATATGAATAAATAATACTTTCCAAGGTTACAAACCAACCAGATGGTAGACAGCTGTTGGCTCTTTTGTCTAGAAATCAAACTATAAGAGGAGTTGATTTCGTTACGCAAGAATCATATTTAAAACTTTAATTTTATTACGAAAACAACATCCCCGTCTTAACCTCATATACAAGAAGAAGAAGAAGAAGGAGAAGAAAAAAATAACGAAAATAAAGAAACATTTTCTATGGAAATCATCTTTTATTTTTCGGGGTTTTTAAAAATCATTGTGGTAACATTTTCAATTCATTGCTTCTCTTGTATGTGTTTAACACGCACGCATACCACACAAGTATTATTATTGTTAACAATGACAGCAAATAGAGAGAGAAAAAAAGGCAACAATGGTAACAGCAGTGGCAGCAGTCTAAACAATAATATCCAGAACAACAATAACAACAACAGTAATAATAATATCAACAACACACATGAATAAGCATGAATAAAATTATGATGATGATTGTCGACAAAGAGTAACAAAAATACAACAAAAAAAAAAACAGAATAAAATACATACAAACATACATACATACATACATACATACATACATACATACATACATACATGGTGTATACCAATGATATTTAAAATAAATGTATGCGGCGACTATCCATGTTTTTCATTTTGAAATGGCAATTCTAGGCTGGAAAATTTTCTAATTGTGTAGCCAAAACCATTATAATGAACATTATAAATGATAATAATGATCATTATTGTGGCAAGTTTTAACATCATTATCATTAATGTCAGCATCATTATTATCTACATTCATTAAAATAACACAACAAAAAACAACACAACACTAACATGATTGTGATTAACATTGTCATTGTTAAACACAAGCAATACAAGCAATAGTAACAACAATAGCAACAACATTAACATTGTAAATTCCAACAAATAAATATTTTCAACTCCTCATATTAAATAAATTCATATACTCTACACATATACATACACATATACACCACTCTTCTACATTTACTTTGTTTTTATATGATTGCGTGCTTTACAGTTGTTTTAAGGATCTGCTGTATATTGTGTGTGTTCAACTGTTGTGCGTGCTAGTATGTATGTGTGCTCAAGTTTAAATGGCGTAAATGTATTGTAGTAGAACAGTTACTGTGTAGCCATAGTTTTTGTTTGTAACTGTAATATTTAAAAATTTCGTGTAAAGTGTGTGCTCAACATAAATTAGACGGTTTTTTAATTAAAAATAAATTCGTGTAATCCACAATAACTGTTCTAAAGCATAGCAAAAAAAAAAGAGGTTCAGAGGATAATTACTATGTAGAAACGTAAGTAGAAATAATTATTGTTGAAAAAAATACCATCACTGTACCCGTTTAATGCCCATTCGTAGTATGTAAATACGTTTCAAACTCTGGAAAGCGTTGCAATAAGGCAAACCGAGACCTATGAATAAATTTTGTAGTCTTTGAGCATTTGATTTTAAAGAATTCCTTATTCAATCTTGAAGCTTATAACATAAGTTTTTGTCACAGCAAATCTTTTGATGGCATAAGTATTCTACAGAGTATACCCAACTTATATTGTTCGCAACAGTTGCTTTTACTTCTTCTGTTCTAAGCTATTCTATGTAGTCGCCGTAGTCTATTGGATGTGGTGTTTGCTTATTAGACATGCGGCCACGGTTTAAACCTTAGCAAATTTCTGGCAAAAACCCTGAGAGTAAATAAAAAATTGCCATGAAAATTTTCAAAAATCTATCGTTCGGCTTTAAACTGTAGATCCGCCACTCACGTACAAAATTAACACACACAACATATGTGATGTGTGAAGCTAAATTTTAATTCTGACTGAAGGCTTGTAATTTCTAATTATGTATGTACATGCATACATACATAATGTATGTTATAGATCTTAGATTTCATATGCCTTTAGGCGACTTAAGGCATCCTAGGCATCCATTTTATACTCTCGGGCATCCTTTGTTAGGCACATCAATCAACATTAAGTTTATAAGTTTACCTGGTTTCAGACTAATTTCCTGAGTGGCTAGCAGATCTTTACTGATTATCTGTACATGTGTCTGGGGCACTTATAAGTGATAACATATGGTTTCTGCATACCACGGAGTAGACGTAACCCATACTTTGATTGATTCCTATGGAGGTATGTAAGCTTCTAAATACTGACTCCAGTCTCTCTAGTGTTACTAACACTTTTTTGTCTTGCTGTTGTTGGTGTTGGTTTCTGACAGACAGAAGAATTTTTTACGAATTCGACTAGTAAACCTTGAAGCATGATAGTCTTTGTTGTGTAGATGAACTAGAATACTGTCTATACAGAGTATCTCTACAATGTCGCTCCCAATGGTTTTACCCTTACAAACCTCCGAATGTTGTCCCATGTGCTTAAACAGGTTACAAGTCCTGGATCTCTTCTCACAGGAATTACCAAATAAGTATTGCTACAGGGATTGGTGAAAAACCTCATTAAGAACAAGTGGCGGGTTAGAAATCTTAGTATATTCGTGGATCTCTCCTCACAGGAATGATCCCATATGACTTGAGGACAGTCCTTTGCTCTCTTCTTTCCTTCTTTTCGTTTTACAAACATTTATTCCCGCTTTGCAGAAAGATTCTGGCACTGTCGGCTTGGAAACTCCCATCCTTGCAAGCTGGTTTATAAACTCGTTATCGTGAATTCCCACTCGGCCTGAAATCAAGCGGAATCTATTTGCCTTCTTTAGTTGACACGACTTGCTCTGAGATTTCCATTATATTAGCGAGTCAAGCCCATATGATCTGAGTTCTGGAAAGCTGGCTAAAGCGGCTAGGCTAGGCTGTCCACTGAACTTATTTTTTAAGTTGAATTGCGTACATCATTTGATGGCATAGATTCCTGCTTGTATGATATCTGCGCTTTTGGTCCATTGATTCCGTATATTTTAATTTATAGATTCAAACACTCCCTCTTGTGATATATTCTACTGGCCTCTCTCTCTCTCTCTCTTAAGAAAATATGCGTGTATGAGTGACATGCACGGATTATATGATCAAGACCTTTAAACACTCTCGCTTCTAATATATCCGCCTATCCTGGCACTGACCCATTTCTATACCGCAGAATGGTCTCTTTCTCTCTCCCTCTCTCTCTCTCTCTCTTAAGAAAATATGCGTATATGAGTGACATGCACGGGTTGTATGATCAAGAACACTAAACACTCTCGCTTGTAATATATCCGCCTATCTGGCCCTGACCCATTTCTATACCACAGAATAGTCTCTCTCGCTCTCTCTTCTCTCTGTCTTTAATGCATGAGTGACAAACATGGATTATTTGATCAAGACTTCCTCTACATAAAGCACATCAAATGTCAACAAGGTATTGCCTGAAACCCCTTTCCATATTTGCGATTAAATGTTGCCGTCATCAGTCTTTTCAAACTGATAATTTAAGCCTTTATTTCCCATGTGTGGCACATTTAGATTAATTCGAATGAAATGAATTCAAATTATTTTTAAGGGTGATAAACAGCTTAAG
>QOCX01005406.1:1679-12874 GCA_005959815.1 Sarcophaga bullata | reverse complement strand
GTGCTTCACTACAGAGTAAAAGGTTTCAATTCATGGGTATTTCCCTATTGAAGTATTACCTCCTTCTCTATTAGTAATTGTAGTGTTGTGGTATTTTACGACATAAGTGGCATGCAACCAAGGCTCCTATCCTGTACCAAAAACTGTCCCAATTATAGCCATTCAAAAGCATTACTGCCAGGTGATATTCATTCACTGGAGGGTAGATGCTGGTGGTTTGTCGCTATAGGCATTTGGATGGCATGGCATGCAATAGATTCGGTAAAAATTCGATTTTTATATATCCTTTCTAATGTTATGTTTTTTACAAATAGGGACATCATTAAACATTTTTACAAGAGTTTTTAATTTCAAAACTGAATTTTATAGTATGAACTTTATCATTATCTAATTTTAATGTTACATTGAACATTTTTTACATGTTTTACCAAATAGGCTTAATGTCTCTTTCTGTTATGGGAAAATCAATCATGTAAAGGATGTGTAGTTTTATTTATCCCGGATCTTTCACTTCCCAAACTTCAAAGCTTCAATTAGATTGACATAGGGCATATTAAATTCATTGAAGTGTCTTCTAGTCATATTCAGTTCGTAGTCAGATAAAATAAAAGAATTTACAATTCCTGCTTTTGCCCACTGAATTGAGTACCCAAGATTTGTAAGCTCATTTTTGACTATTTCCAATTTTTTTCTACGTCCTTTACGATCTCACGTTCAAATGCATCGTTCGATCCTATGTTAATAATTATACTGTTAGTTATGTTGGTTATCTCTTGTATTCTTGCGTCTATTGCCCTATTTATTACAATTTGTTTGTCATTGATTTCCAAGAGTCGATTCATGCTGTCTGTCACTATTTTGAAGTCCTCGTGGTCTGGCGAACCTGCCACCCACTTCCATAATGTAGCCAAAGAGTTTATTGGTCTTAACTCCCGTCTGGGTCTCAAACCACAAATAAAATCATTCAAAACATGTATTTGATGCAGCAAAAATTCATAGCTATTATTTTTCTTTCCTATGTCTTGTCTGATTATATTTTCAAGTTCATCAATTGTCCTTTCATATAGTCCGAGAT
Source organism: Sarcophaga bullata (assembly GCA_005959815.1). Lineage (NCBI taxonomy): Eukaryota > Metazoa > Arthropoda > Insecta > Diptera > Sarcophagidae > Sarcophaga > Sarcophaga bullata. The sequence goes on along the minus strand of QOCX01005406.1, from coordinate 11,799 downwards.
CTATTATATGTATCAGTTTAAAGTCTCCGACAACCGGTTTTGTCATTCCGGTCTCTATTGTCACAATTTGTGCGTTCGTATAGTCCAAAATCTGTATCCCCGTTTTAACTAGTTTAATCATTAGTCTGAAAAACCACAAATGTAATTGTTTTATTAACTTTTTATGAACTATACGGTTAGTTGTTGTCAAAATAGTTCCTCCTCTGTCCTCTTTTACTATTTCAATTTTATATCTGGGTGTCGGTTTATTTCGTATTATTTTATTGTTCTTTACAAAAATGACGTCATTGAACTTATAAGTCTTTCTTTCAGTTTTCTTCTTGTTATGATGGTCTAAGTCTTTTTCTTGCTCAGTATAATCTTTAGTCTGTCTTCTTTTAAGGATGTTGGGTCTTTGTTTCTGCCGAAAAATACCTCTATTGGTCTTCTATATATTATAGAATGAACGGAGTTGTTGTATTTATTCAAAGAGTTGTTCAAAGGTCCTCAAAAGAGTTATAAACCTTTTCTGCGTTCATGCACCTCATAATTTCCGTTAGGGTTGAATGGAAACGTTCCACCTGACCATTTACAGAACTGGTGTAAGGTGGAGTTTTAAAGACTTTAATTCCTAGTTGATTATCTAACATAAAAGTTACAGAAGATGAATTAAGGGATTTCTCATTGTCAATAACAACATTTTCAGGGGTACCAAAAGAAGTTAGCTACTCCTGCAAAGTTTTATATCTTCAGTTGCCATTGACTTGACTAATCCTGCCTGGGCGTACTTGGAAAATTTATCTATTGCGGTCAGAATAACTCTATTGTTTGTATGGTAAATGTCTATGTGTATGTATTGTCCTGGATACTGAGGAATAGGTGATTTCTCCAAAACCATACTATTTGGATGACGGTCGTATTTTACATATTTCTTTATCTTTGCATGCATTTGAGGGAAATAGAATTTAGTAAGTAATTGGAGTTTGTTCTCCTTTGGGTTTCTGTGTGCTCGTCTGTGTTAGTTTATAATTTCAGTTTCTTGCTCTATGTCTGATGTCAAATCCTTAACCATGGTTCTGGTGTACTTAGTGCGAAATTTAGAAAAGTAGGTTGTAGCATTAGTTACGGAAGGGTTCAAGTATGATTTCAGGATTTTCACTAATTTGTCACTATCAAACTCTGTGTCCACTATTGTATGTCTATGGTAAGTGGGAAATATTATTTCAAAGTTGTAAGAGGGCACCTCTTAAAACCGGTAAACTAAATCAAATTTTGCGCTGAGGTTTTATGACTATGCTATGAAATTCCTTTTCAAAGTTAGGAATACGAGTATCACTTCCCCTTAGGAAAGAGGGGTTTCTATCTTTGTGAAAGCCCCTAACGCCCTATCATCGAGTATTACTGTGATCTTGGCAGACTCTCTCTTCGACATGCGTCCCTCCTCGCACCTTAAAAGGACGATTAAAGGTTCTGCTAGCTTCGCATAGTCTTTGATGAAGCGCCTGTAAAACCCTGAGAGTTCTAAAAATGATTGAAGCTCTTTTATAGTTTTCGAAGGAGGCATTTCCTGAATAGCTTTGATTTGTTCTTATCCCGTCTGTCGATATGATAAAACCTAGATATTCTAGTTCTTTCTTAAGGAACTCACACTTATCTAATTGTATTTTCATGTTCGCTCGCTGCAAGGTGTCAAAAATGGTCCTTATATTTTCCATATGAGAATTCTCATCTTGACCGAAGACGATGATATCGTCTATGTAGACAAAACATATTCTCCCAACATGTTCTCTTACCATATCATCTAATGCTCGCTGAAATGTTGCAAGAGCGGTTTTCAACCCGAAAGGTAATCGGAGAAATTCATATTTCCCGTTATTTACAGAAAATGCTGTTTTCTCAATGTCCTTTTCCCTGAGCGGTATTTGGTGGAACCCGCTTTTCAGGTCGAGTACTGAAAACTACTTATTGCTACCCAGTTGTGCTAAAACCTCATTTATTTGCGGTATAGGATATCTGTCCGGTATAGTCACACTACTTAGCTTTCTATAATCTATGACCATTCTGTATTTCCTTTCGTTAGAAGCATCCATTTTCTTTGGTACTACCTTCATTGATATAGGGTAAGGGTAGCTTCTCGTGTAAATTGGGTCCTCAGTTCTTATTTCTGCTTTCACTGTCGTAGTAAATGTTAATTTTTCGTCTGGTTCCGAAAAAAGTGAAGAGCATATTTTACATAGTCTCATTAATTTTGATGTCTGTTCGTTCGTTAAGTGATTTGTCCTGATGTTTAAATTATTTACAGATTCTGATTGGTTTTGTTTAATGTGTACCTTTATCGAATTAATAATTATCATATAATTTTCAGAAGTATACATAATTACATTTAATCTTTTAAAACTGTTACCTAGAATGCCGTGGAATGACTTCAGTGATGGCAATAGAGAGTATTTTAGGTTTTCTGATTTTACTCCAAATAGATTGATTAATGTGTGATGGGTAATTGTAACCTTCCCATCAACGGAGTTTGCTTGAAAAACGTTTTCATTAGGTATTGGGTTTTTAACTAATTTAGGTTGAATATAGTTTTTATTTGACCCTGTGTCGATTAAAAACTTAAATATTTTACCATTGCTGTCTTTACACTGTCAATAAGGTAACGATGAATTGTTTGATCTAAAAAATGAATATCCGCAAATTCGGTATATTCATGGTCCTCAGAAACATTGAAATCGTCTAAGTAGTCCGCCAAGTCTTGTATTCCTTCATCCTCTCGTGAAGATTCTGTTACATCTGTCTCATTGTCAGCGTCAGGTACGAGATCATGCTGATTTTGTTCAATATGATTAATTCTCTGTAACTTGCGCGATTGGTTAAATTGGGCTTATTGGGGCAAAGGTCTAACACCTGAAAATCTATTATCTGATTGATTGATGTAATTTACTTTTTTATAGTATAGAGTAGAATCAAAGTCCATAGGGACTGGAGGTTTTCGTTCATTAGGTCATGGTGGTGGTAAATGGGATGGTTGTAAATTTTGTTGCTGTAGTAATTATAATTTCTATTGTAATTTTGTCCGTACGGGTTTCGGAAATTTTGTTGATATGGGTTAGGGAATTGTCGCCCTTGAATGTTACGTGAGTGCATTAGACCTCTGACAAACGTGTCAAGAGCCTTAGTTCTATAGTTTGTAGTTAATAAATAAATAGCATCATCACTCTCATCCAAACAGGCTATCTTGTTTAGAATTAGCGAAAGGTGGCCGTAAATTCTTTTATAAAACTCCTGCACTATATTATTACCCTGAATCATAGGGATTAATTGGTATTCTAGGGTACCGAGATCTCGTTGGTCTGCGTAATGGACTGTCAAGCGCTTAATTATGCTTTTCCAGTTCAGTGGAGTGTTATAAATTTCTAGAGCGATATCAGCATCGCCCACAATTTTATTTCTAATAACGTTGAGTATGCCGAAATATTTTGCCAAGCCTTTAAGAGGTTCATAAATTTTTAGTATTCTTGCCGTACTTTTTCTTCAAGAGCTAAATTCTGTCCTGCTCCCAGAAAACTCCCTAAGAGATCTTACTACATCAGATATTTTATCTAAGTCCGTTAGGTCATTGTTACGGTCTATTCCCTGATCTACTCTAGGTTCTGGTTCATTTTGAGAAACTCGTTTTTCTAACAATATTCTACGTACTATATTTGCAATATTGGCTTCCTGATCTTGTACTAAGGCATTTTGAGCCTAGGGTGGTGGAGGAAGATTATTAAGGATTGGGGGCCAAATGAGATTATTTTGATTTCCCATTACAGATTACAAATTTTATTTGTTAATTTTTTTTAAATTTTTTTCTCTTAACTTTATTAGTATTTAATATTTGTGTTTAAAATGTAAATTATTTAATTAATTCTATAGATAGTAGTACTACATTAAAATAATTCTTACATAAAAATAACTATCTTCTGCATTATCTTGTCACGTTGATATGTCTGGTAGTTTTTATTGGGTTGTTGATTTCTTCTGGTGTTAGTTGTTGGTATTTTTTTGATGAGTTTTGGTGATTTTCAAAGGTTTTGCTGGGTTTATCTATTGTGTTTCAATGCTTTTATTTTGCACTATTGTTTTTTTTTTTGTTCTATCAAAAATCTTTTTTCATAGTTTTTTATTTTATTTTCTCTTATTAGAAAAATGTTTAATTGTAATTATTAAATGTTCACTATATCTTAAATTTTATTTTTGGTTCTTGTTTGGATTTGTTTTATTTAATTTAACTTTTCATTTATTTTGTTTTGTTTCAATTCATTTTAATGCTTACATATTTTGTTCAATATGTTCACTTCACTTTTTTTTATTTTTTATTAACTTATAATTTTTATTTTATTTTAAATAGTTCACTTATGATTTATTTTTGTTGGGCGCCAGTTAAAGTAAAAGACTACTTTATTGTTTGAGTACTGCCCTGCAACTGATTTTATTTTATTATATCTTTAACTTTACAATTTTGTTGTTTTCAAATTTTGCTTACTATAGCTATTCTACATATTTTCCTTAGTAAATAAAGAGTGTATTGTTTTACAATTTTGTATGCTTATTAAGCTGAGTTCAAATTGCAGACATTTGTCAGCAATATTATTAACAAAAGGTAAGTTAACAAAACAGTTTGGTAATTTGAGGAATAGGTAAGTAAATGAAATTTATTTAATTTTAGTGATTGTTTACGTCCGGAGATGCGACAATCCCATCCCCGGCGATATATCTGATCAGCCAGAAGAGGCCTAAGAACCAACAGATGGCGTTGGAGTAGTTAATAAGCTTTCGTTTTTTTGTTTTAACATTCGACTGTATTTTAAGTTGAGCTTTAGGATATTTTAACATCCTGTCGTAAAGAAATTCAATTTAGGTCTCTTACATGTTATATTTGTTCTTAATTTTCATTCCTTTTATAACCATCAAGAGTAACATTAATTTGTGTAATTCATTCTGTAATTCAACATTTGAAATATTGCTTATAACAAGAAGTGTAAAAAAAATTATTATTTATAACGAAGTGGTGATATCATAAAAAATAAAAAAAAAATAAAAGAAACTGCAACGAAAAAAGAAAAAAAAATTATATGTGCCTTTTTTGGAAAAATAATCTACATATATATTCACAAAGTGGTGTATTATAATTTCAATAACATTGACACACTTTGTGAATTTATCGAATATAAGAACCAAAGTGTTCTTTATATAGACACTGTTATACTAATTTGTCTTGACTTATAACAGTCAAAAGTGACTGAGATTTCAAATTGGGTTGTGAATATTACAGTTGAGCATCGAGTTCAACCACCCAATTTGATATCGGTTATAAGTCAATAGTGGTGTTATAATTGGTGATAGTGCGGTGGCTAAATAGTAAAACACATTACCTTTTATAACAATTCTTCAAATCCACCGCATACATGAAATACCCATAAATAAATGTTATTTACTTTATTGATAGATCTGGATTTTTTTAACAGATCCTTAAGTAAATCAAGATTTCGAATTTTTATCAAATTGGAAGGAAATAACAAGGAAATTTATTGATGGGTTTGCCTTTGATTTTTTTATTATTTATTCATTAATTTTCAATTAATTTATTAATTATTATTTGTTGCTTTAAATTAAAAAAAAAGTTTCATGTACTATTTTGCAATATTTAATTTTAAGTTTAATTTATTAAATTTGCAAACTTTATTTACGTACTTATATATATAAGCGGTTGTTTTGGACTACAAGGTGAAAGCAGATAGCGGTACGAGGCTATTTTCACCTTCGTATTTCTTTTTGATATTTATTTTTTCTTTTTTCTTTGATTCTTGAAAACAATAAGTATCGGTTTATTGGCCATTGGGAATTCGTCCTGTTGGCTCAGTTTCGCGGAAGGTGCGTAATCTTTTTGAAATATGTCCGTATTGTTGGACGTATATTATTTTATAAAGTCTGCGATAAGGCGCTAATTTGGTCGCGGCAGCACGTTGTGCATAGTAGGGTGGTCACGGTGACCTTTGTTTATTTTTTTTTTTGAAAATACTTTCGGTTTTGGTTGTGTGTACAATTGTTAACGATTGGGACGCGTACGTTTTCGAGTTTCTTCGGATTTTAATTATTATTTATTTATTTTATAGTTTATTTGAATTTGTTTCGTTGAGGAAATTAATCTTCAAATAGTGAGGAACAGGATCTCAACCATTCTGTTAGCTCTTCTTCGTCTTCATTCCGTTCGTGTGGTTAGCTTTTTTAATATAATCGGGATGCCGAAGTCGGGAGGTTATCGACATTTGAGAGGTTTGCCCAAATATTCCTGGACTTCGAAAGGGCATTTAATGCACTCCTCAGGAAGGTAATACGACCTTCTCCATTGAGATCCAAAGGAGAGGAGGTCAGGTCGTTGTGGGCTAAGTACGGGATTCCTATGAAGCCTTTGCCACAGGTGATGAAGAGGGTTCGGAAGGTGATCGGGAGTCAGCGAGGGAGTTTTTGGACATTGTAGGTTTAGGTTACATAACCGTTGCGTCACTAATTGGTGAGCTCTCCCAGAGTTTGGTCAGCAAGCCCCAATGGTCGAGGCATGAAAACCGCATTCGACATAATATGTTGTGTTGAAAGGGTTGTTCACACTCACACCAGTACAAATCCGAAGCAGCCCAGGATATCAAAAGGTTGCACGTGATATTAATATATCGTATGGCATCTCGGATGCACGATATTGATATCTCAAATTGGGATCCAATTTTTGTTTATTTATGTTCCACCAAGTTACCAGTGCTGACTTTGTCTCTCTGGGAACAAACGATTCGAAACAAGGTGGAGATTCCCAAATGGAAGGATTTGGATAGTTTTTTGACTTCGCGGTTTCAGTCTTTGGAAACTGTGTCCGAAATTCGGAACTTTGAATCTGTTGGTAGTGGTCCTAGGCCTACCCCGGAGACCCTTTCTAACCCAAAAAGGGCAGTTCGATCCTTTTCTACTAAATTGAATAGAAAGATTTGTAAACATTGTTCAGGAGATCATTTGTTGAATATTTGTCCGAAATTTTTGGATTTATCTCCTGAGAGACGGTTTTTGGTTGTGAAGAGGAACAACCTTTGCATAAACTGTCTCACAAGTGGTCATAGACTCAATAAGTGCAGGAGCACATTTAGTTGTACGGTCTGTAAGTTGAAACATCACACACTACTGCATCGAGAGGTGTCTGGATCCTCTTCAGAAATGGGCGTTTTGGATGCGCCAAGTTCTAGTGGTGCAGTTATATCCCGTGGTGAGGTTCAAAATTGTTTTGCTGCTACATCGAGGCAGATACTTTTGGGGACTGCGGTAGTTGGTATCTACCACCGAGGAGAGACGTTCAGAGCTAGGGCTCTAATCGATTCAGGGTCTCAGGCAACCTTCATTTCGGAAGGATTACAGAGGAAGTTAGGATTACCAACGGTGAATATACGAGCATATGCTGGTGCTGTCCAAAGACAATGTTCGTTTGTCTTGACTTCACTGTTGGATAATCAATCTCGTGTGGTGGCAATCGGTTTGGTGTTGCCGAAGTTGACAGAAATGTTACCCAGTTCCACTGTTAACATATCGCGATCGGCGGCCTTTTCGGAAATTACATTGGCTGATCCGAAATTTAATGAAAGCGATCGCGTGGATATCTTGATTGGAGGCGACATTTATCCTAGCGTAATGTTGGAGGGCGTTAGGAAAAATCTTCTTGGGAATTTGATGGCCCAGGAGAGTATATTTGGATGGGTGCTGACAGGCTCACTACCCGAAATGCGTTCCAAAAGTTTTACGACTCTAGTGTCGTATTGTACTGAATTGGAACTAGACAAGCAGTTGGAGAGGTTTTGGAAATTGGAGGAACCTCCACGAAGGTCGAAGATGTCGCCTGATGATGAGTACTGTGAAGAACATTTTAGGAAAACAGTACGGAGGAATTCCACTGGGCGAGACATGGTATCATTACCTATTAAGCCGCAATATAGTGTCCTTGATTGTCTTAATTCTTCTCGCCCAAGAGCCTACAGACAATTTTTGAGAAATGAAGCTTCCCTACTTCGAAACCCATCCCTTAAATTGGATTATGATTCGGTTTTACTGGAATATGAATCTTTGGGTCATATGACAAAGGTGAATGGGAAAGATGCGAGAGAAGGTGGTTCATATTATTTACCTCATCACGCGGTACTAAAGCCTGAAAGCTCTTCCACCAAGGTGAGGGTTGTTTTCAATGCATCTAGCAAGGCACCAAGTGGACTGAGCTTGAATGATACACTATTTACCGGGCCTGTTTTACAAAATGACTTGAGGCTTCTGATTGTTAGATGGCGATTTTATTGATATGTCTTTAATGGAGACATTGGAAAAATGTATCGACAGATCCTCTTGGATCCAGATCAAGTGAAGTTTTTCGTAAAGAACCACATGGGGAAGTAGAAGATTTCGAGTTGAAAACCGTCACGTTTGGGGTAAATTGTGCACCATTTTTGGCAATACGAACATTGCTACAACTCGCTGATGACGGTAGCTCAAAATGGCCTTTGGCTTCTGAGATTTTACGGGAGATGATGTATGTTGATGATGCGTTGGCAGGGGTTCATGATGTCTCTGGAGCAATAGATTAAGGTCGGCGTTGACTTCAGCAGGATTCTCAATGAGGAAGTGGACCTCAAACGACCGGAGAATTCTTGAAGGGTTGCCGGCTGATCACTTATTGAGGGAAGACTTTTTGGAGTTTGAAGACATTAGCTCTATCAAGACTCTGGGCGTACGATGGAATGCCAAGTCTGATCAGTTTTTCTTTAAAACAACGGCAATCGAGATTAAGGAAAATTTCACCAAAAGAGAAGTGCTGTCAATCATAGCTAAGCTTTTCGATCCTGCTGGATGGTTAGGTCCCATTATTATCATAGCAAAGATGCTTATGCAGAAAATATGGAGCGAGAAGACTGATTGGGATGAATTTTTAACCCCGGAAAACTCGCAATGGAAAGCAATTCTAGATAAGTTGGGCCTCCTTCGCATTAATCGCAACATATTAAACAGTACCTGCCGATGGGGTACGGTTTTCCGCTCCCAACTCGTGACCGCCGCCCCGCTCCGCCGGAGCTCATCCCGCCCCGCGGCTTCTCGGATGCGCTCAGAGAAAACGCATCACGCGCGGCGCCGCTCGCATACACGCACCGTGTCGTATCGCGGATGATTCGGTGATATTCAGACGTTTGCGGGGCCGTTTTACTAACTGAGTTGATGGAGGCTATAAAAGCAAATTTGAGTTTTGACGCAGCGAACACAACGTTCTATGGGTGGACAGATTCTACCATAGTTTTAGCTTGGCTTCAAAAACCACCTAGTTCGTGGAAAACTTTTGTTGCTAATCGTGTTGCAAAGGTGACGGAGCACTTGAACAAGGCCTATTGGAGGCATGTCCGGTCGGAACACAATCCGGCTGATTTGATAAGCCGAGGAGTTCGACCGCAGGATTTGGCAGCTGAAAAATTGTGGTGGCATGGTCCCCCCTGGTTAGGCTCTCCTATAAACGAATGGTGTAATCCTACTGCCGAGGAATATGATACTAAGGAAGAAGAAAAATGTCACATGGTTTTCTTCGCTTACTTTAAGGAGTTCGACGACCTTCTGAATCGATTTCCCTCCTACTCAAGAGCGTTGCGTGTGATGGCCTTAGTATTTAGGGTTTTCGATAGAGAAAGTTCGGGCTGTGGTTCTTTGGAGATTACTCCACGCGAAATTCGGAATTCAAAGAGCTTGGTAGCCTCAGGAATACCGGCGGTTGTCTGATGGAGAGAAGATTGTAGAAGGGGAACTTTTGAATTTAAATCGATTCTTAGATGAGAATGGGTTGATGAGAGTCGGTGGCAGGCTGGCTAATGCGGTAGATCTCAAGTACAACGAACGGTTTCCGATTCTTTTACCAACAGCTAGTCGATTCGCTTATCTGTTAGTAGATTTTATTAATCGGCTAACTCTACACGGCGGAAATCAGTTAATGCTAAGAGTCTTGAGAACCGAATTCTACATGCGCAGGTCTAAGAATTTGATAAAGACCGTCGTAGGACGTTGCAGAACTTGTGCTATTCATAAGGGAATGACACAGAGC
>QOCX01005404.1:2087-12880 GCA_005959815.1 Sarcophaga bullata | reverse complement strand
TAACCCACCGTACATGATCTAAACATATCTGAGAACTCAAAGCTAAGTAAAGTTCTAACACTTAACGAAATGTTCGTATTCGTTTGAAAGGCCTATTGAACCTACTTTATGTCGAATATCGTAACGTCATCTGAATGTTGTCCTCGGCTTCCTTAAGTGAAAGGAATCCAAACGGTCTCATTGGCATATAGCTACGACCTAAGAAAACCCCACAAGAAAATGCCTAATGAGGTTATAGTGGCCAGTTCATAGCACTTCTGCTTAGGCCCCCAAATAGCTCTTACAGAATATCCCGTGTTACATGATTTGTGTGGCCCTTAGTGATTCTCAAAAACATGTCCATATTTAATGCCACTAGCCCACAATGTTCATTAAACTGTGCTTGATTCGCGATGCTATGAATGCTCTTAGATGTCATAGGGATTGGTGTCAATTCAAATTCGACAATTTTGTTTATTCACGGTACCTATTCATCCAGCAATGGCTCTCATTGCTGAATATGATCTTTTAATTCCTGTTTCACTTGAATTTTGTAGGGAAGCAGGCCCAAGTCCAAGTTGTTGTCTGCGGAATGTCGAATTTTTCTGAGCGGACACGAAATCAATTTGCCACGAATTTTCCCGCAAACTCTCAAAAGACAGCAGCAATAATTTCGACAGATCTTGCCATTGGCCGTGGTTGTTTATTTTTAGTCGGATTTCGTACAGATGCAGGCCCAAGTCGCAATGCAAAATTCGCCAAGTTGTTGTCTACGGAAAATAGAATTATTCTGAGCGGCCGAGAAATCAATTGCTACAAATTCTCTTGCGAATTAACACAGGCAAGGGTAATGTTTTTCGACAGATCTTGCTTTTTATTGGAGCTCAAGTGTTGGTCGATCGTTTACTGAACCAGTGCTTGGTAGGACGATTATGGTGATTGCAAAAAGGGGATAGTGCCTCGTACATTGCTTAAACAGAACCTAATTTCATTAAACACATTCTTGAAAGCTAAAGCCGTTCAAGTTGTTGCCATAGTCCAGTAGGTAGTATGCTGGCTAATTGGATTTGATGATGCAGTTCCAACAAAACGAAATATTTAATAAATATCGGCGACTTCCTCTCAGCAGATTTCTGGCAAAAACTCTGAGAGTAAAGAAAATTGCCAACTGTCGTCCGTAGTCGACTTTAAACTGTAGGAACCGCCACTCATGTATCAATTTAACACCCACAACATAAGTGGTGTGAAAAACTAGGTCCATAATCCTGTCTGAAGGGTTTTAATGATTAAGTATGTATGTATGTATAGCCGTCCATGGATTTTGTCAAAACACATCGAATAAATGCCAACTAGTGTGAGAGATGTAGCTTCTATAAGAAACCTCTTATCAACTGTCAAAGTTTGAAAGTCTCTGTTGAAAGCCCTGTTGCCAATATTTTACGTAAATATGTTTGTTATTATTTACTCGATTACATTTTAACCATGAATCTGTTTAATTAATTATCATTTTGATATTGTGAATAAAGTTTTCCTTACGTAATGTTCAAGCATTTGCGCAAACAAACAATCGAAGCCAAGTAAATTGCATTGTTTTTCTGGGTATTTACGATTTCTACAGAAATTTCTTCATAGCGATACGAGTATTGTTTTCAAAAAACGTAGTAAAGTTACATAATTTTAAAACATATTGACACGCACACACTTCTATACATGTATATATATGTTAGAGTTGTCAACAATATACATACTGTTGCGTAAAATATGTGTGTTTCATTTATGCGCATAAGACTATTTTCAAAAGCATCTTAAAGTTCAAATATTTATGTCTGCCTCAAGGCAACATGTGATATGGAGTAACGCATGTTTCTTTTTCATAGTAGGGAGGTAACATATTGTCCCGCAGTTTTTAGGTTAACAAATGTCGTACGATCCAGAGACAATGTTCAGTTCCTTGTTACTAAGACTATAGTTTAGTTTAGGAGGAAGTCACAGAATATTCCCTAGAGGGAACCAACTCGAATCCAACATAAATATTGTTGTTGCGTTAATCTCTACATCAGAGAGTCCGGTCAAGAGTGTCAGAAACTGAACGAACAAGGTTGGGTTAGCGAGTAGCTTGCCTTTAACAAGCAAGTTTACACGTGAAAGGACAAAAACCTCCATCATTATATTGCAGGATAAGGTTACATGATGTGAAGCACAGCTTCTTTTGATTATGGCCCATGAAAATCGCTATAGATGTGCTTATGCTATGGACAGGACATTCCATTTAATACCAGAATGGAGCCGGCTCTTCTCCTACCCACATGTGTCCAATAGAGTCCAGCAATATTGCTCATATTCCCTTGCAGCTAACAAGATCGAGCCTCCATGTAAATTGAGGTTTAACTAATGTTATGGGAATACCTATGCCCTTTAACATGTCGGAGATTTCAAGCTACTTACCGATCTGCCTCGCTCATCAGCAATGCAATTTTCAAAAACCGTGTATTTTGTAGTCTCGAACCCACATAAAAAGTTTACTTTGAATGCGGTCCGAAATTTTACTTAAGACAATATTCAACATTCCCGACCCTGCGCATTAAAAATACGGCCCGTTAATGAAAATATATCGGCAGTTCTCGTTGTCAGCAGTTAACCAGAGACAGCTCATCGCTATACAATCCCCTCCATTTAAGACGCATTGTGCCGCTTCTCAAAAATGGCCGATAACCTATCTGGCTAAGGAGTCTATTGTAGGGATCAGATAGCCCTACTAAGCAAGCGGTTTATATCGAGAAACCCTTTCATCAACTTCTCTACAACAGCTGTACCCTGCCCGTGCATCTTGGAGCCTGAACCCAGGCTCCACCATTGGAAACTGATCTTCCTTAATTCAGCTATACTGACGGTGGAATTTCTCAAAATCAAATGTTATAAGTCAGAGAATTAAAAGAACCATTAGATCACTAGCCGGCTCAGGTCACTGCTCATCGAACCTTCTCAGACTATCAGTATATGCATGGTCTATGTAGGACCAGGATTTAAAAGAATACAGTCTTACTGCCACTATTTCATCTCTCTTCTTTAGTTGAAGATCAAAGAGAAGCCAATTAAGTATAGTAAATAATGCCATGGTTGCCAGACATCTTTAACCAAATTGAAATATGAAAATAAATATTCCTTAGGCGACTTCCTCTCAGAAGATTTCTGGCAAAAACTCTTAGGGTAAATAGAATTGCTACGAAAATTTTCTCAAAAGTCTGTCGTTCGGAATCGACCGCCACTCATGTATAAAATCAAACACACACCGCATAAGTGGTGTTCGATGAATCAAGGCGTAATCTCCTGGCTGAATGGGCTTGTCAACTGGCCAATTATGTATGTAGAGGGTACATTGGTTGGTTTTACACCACCACCCAAAGCTAAACACTGTACCGCACGTAAGATATCACGCCGCTAACCGTGGTTTTGACTCGACGTCACGATAGACTGCCAGTATCGTGCAGGTTGTCTATAAGCTTCCCAAGCTATTGTTGCTTTCTAAAGCCTTTTAATAATGTTATCCGCCCACGAGAACTTGGAAACTAAACAGATCCCTGGATAATTTACCCTCTTGGAAAAGGAATGTTGAATTCCATTAAAGATTTGCAAGTCGAAAGTAGTAACTAGTAGTCGCCATAGCCTACTAGGTAGTGTGTTGGCATATTAGACGTGAGACCACGGACCAAATCCCAGTTAAAACATCGCTAATAAAACGAAATACGAAAACATTTTTGTTGTCTTGAGCCGCCTTATTAGGTTTTTGATTGTGTAAACATTAAATATTTCACAATTTATTTGATTTTATTTATGGTTTTGAGAAATTTTCTCCATCATTAAATATTTGATTGTCATAAAATAGAGGATTTAAATTCACATACACACAGATACACATAAACATATAAAAATAGGTTTAACGATGTAAATACACATGCATTCTTACACTACATGAGTGTTATTTGAGCAGGATTAATAAACTTGATATTGTAGGCCAGCAAAGAAATGTCTTTCTAAAGCAATAGAGTAGTGCTGGCAACAAGATAACAAAGGCAATGGAAATATATTTTCCAACCATATGGAGTGATAAAAACCCAATAAGAAAGGAGGCCCTTAAGAGATTTTAAATAAAGTTTCTAAAGGCACATCCATTAATTGCATCATCATTCATTAGAAATGTTGCCCTTTTTTCTTGTTGCTGTTACACAATACATGGCTTACAATTTTTAGTTTTTCATACACTAAACAGCCTTAGGATATGTAAGGATGTTCTTTCTCCTTTTTTTTCNTTTAGTTTTTCATACACTAAACAGCCTAAGGATATATAAGGATGTTCTTTCTCCTTTTTTTCTTTTTCTTTTTCTCTTTTATAACTCAACTGTTTTCAATTTCTTTTTATTTTATTTACTTGGAAAACAGCTCCTCGGGACTGTTTATCTTTTTGGGATGTCAATTGAAAGTTTTTCCTTACGATCCTATTACAATGAAAAGGATAACGGAAAAAAAGGACAACAACAAATTTAATCGCCTCAAATAAATGAAAACAAATCTTATAAGAAAATAACTTTATTTTATTGAATAAAAAAAGGGGCGTGGGGGCGTGGGTAAGGTAAATAATTGCAATCTTTCGTTTTTGTAGGCTTAGTTATGGCCTCAGCAGAAACTGTTTTTTTTTTTTTTTTGCCTATAAAAGTAAATGAAGCCACTGTCAATGCCAGACACAGGAAAATTAAAATGTTGGGGCATGGTAAAGAAACCTGACCTTCCCTCCAATTTTTTTAGGGACTATAATGCCTGAAGCAAGAATATTTTATTTGAGTTTGGAATGAAATATTTTTCTTTTAAAGCCTTTTTTTTTAAATGTTTAGAGGGAAACAAATATTATTAAAAATTAATTTGAAAAGCAATTTCATTGAGCATAAGGAAAATATGGGTTTGAGGTTAGAAACGAACTTTAAGAGTTTCATCATGAATGCGTTCCAATTAATTGAATTTCTCTGGTCGTACAGCTAAACAAAGTAAACAAGATTTTAAACAATTTTTATTGCCTGAAATTATCGCTCTTGACTCACTCTTTAAAAAGCGCCTCATAACGAGAAATACAGAGCCATTAAATACATAAATATTACACACAAAACTTCAGGATAAATAGCAGTGAATCTCCATGAATGTTGGGAATTAAAGGAAGTTGATCAATATGATCTGTACAACCAAGCGAAACCTGCAAACAAGTGTCTACAGTTATGAGACAATATATAAATTGTCTACCCTTAATTTACTTTACAGCCATCCATACACACATCACATACATAATTTGGTCATTACAATCCTTTAGTCAGGGATTGCCGACTAGGTTCTCATACCACTTATGTTGCGCCTAATAAACCAACGCACTACCTATTACACTACGGCGACCCTTAATTTAACCTTTCTTAATCACAATTATTATCGAGGTAGTCTAGGAGGTAGTGTATTGGCTCATTAGATTTGGATATCTCGCAGAACAAAACCAAAATTGATCATTCCTCGGCGACTTTGTCTCAGCACATTTCTGGCAAAAACTCTGAGACCTAGCTTCTCATATCACGCCATTTTGCGTGTGTTAATTTTATACATGAGTGCCGGAGACCTACAGTTCAAAGTCAACTTCGAACGACAGATTTTTTGAGAAACTTTTCATGGCAATTTTATTTACTGTCAGGGTTTTTGCCAGAAGACTGCTGAGATGCAGTCGTCGAAAGAAATTTTGTTTCGTATTTTTTTCATTTTACGAGATGTCTGAGCCAGTTGTTGAAGCAGGGTTTCGCGCCTAATAAGCCAACATACTAACTACTAGAATACGGCGACTTGCAATGCACGTATGCATTGTAAACATGAAAGAGATTGGATATTGGCTTGGCTCAATATTGTCTTAAAGGTGTAGGATTTCTTCATGGCAGTGAAGATGGACGCCGTAGTCTAGCAGGTAGTGTGTCGACATATTAGATGTGAGGCCACGCTGAACGAAAATATAATATAATATTAAAAAATATTTCGTCGGCGCCTTTCTGTCGTCAGATTTCTGGCAAAACTCTGAGAGTAAATAAAATTGCCGTGAGAAAGTTTTCTAAACAAATCTCTCGTTCGGACTCTACTGTAGGTCCCGCCACTCCTATATAAAATTACCACACACAACATAAGTGATGTGAGAAACTTGATCATAATACTGACTGAAAGGTTGTAATGACTAACTCACGGTAGTAAAATATTTTGGGGACAAAACTCTCCCACAGAATGAATATAAAGCAGACGATACAGCTCTTTCCGCTCTATGCAGGCCATGGATAAGATTTAAGAACTCAGAGCTCGACATCAGCTGATGGCTCTATCGAACCGGTGTGGAGAATACTTTGTTTTAAGGGTGCAAAAGCACGCGATCACCAGCTCACCCTACTCCACTTCATGCAAAACATACATAATTGGACATTACAATTCATTAGTCAGGATCACTCCCTAGTTTCTCACACCACTTATGTCATACACATCTCTGATGACCCAAGTTTTCTACAATAAAAAGGTTGTAATTCAAATAATTTGGAATCAAATCTTCAGAATTTTCAAAATAAAATTCAAATTCTTTGATACTGTGTTGTACTATTGACGAACAAAAAAAGTTGTGTGAGCAGCATATGGCAGTACAGATGTGCCACATCATATTCCATCTGTTGTTTGAACAAATTATACAAATTTTTATAGAAAAATACGTTTGCCTGCGTTCTCTCTTTTTTCGCCTATGTACAGCAAACAAATTTGAAGTGTATTGTTCACTGGCATATGAGTTTTGTGGGGTTGAGTTCGGTTGATTCTGTTACAATCCAAATCATATCCTTTATATGGCGGACATATTATTTTATTTCAATATCGTTGTTGTTTGTGTATATGATTTTATGATTATTGTTCTCGTATTTTCACTTTTATGATTGCTTTTCTTATTTTGAAAATCATTGTTTAGAATAAAAAGTTCGTTTTTCATTCAATACGGCAGCGAAGAGATGAGATGAACATTGTTTAGCAATGCCAACCATCCTTGCCATTGTATGGCCTCTCTCTATCTCTCTCTCTCTCTCGCTCGCGTTCTCTATGGCAACAAAATAATTCAATTTCTTTGTTAATTTTGAAAATTGAAAACTTTCGATGCAGACAGACAGAGAGGCAGATCCTTAATTTTATGCTTAACAGAGTGTACAATGAATAGCTGATGTTACAACCAACAGACATATGTCAGTATATATATGTACATACATATTATATTACGAAAACCATAGCAAATCAAACAACAACAATATGTTGTACACAACCAACAACATGAAAAAGTATAAGAACTCAAATCTAGGCACTGAAAAAACTAACAAGATGAACAAAACAAAAACAAAACATACACATCGTAAGGTAAAAAGTAATAAAAAATAAATGAAAACATACAAGAAGGAGGACAAAACAAAGTTCAAGAATGAAAGAATTCGATTTAATAGAATTCATCGTGATGTTGCCAGATGTAAATTCAGGCCTTAAAAAAAGAAAGGACAACAATGCTGCCATCATTGTTAGACATCATTAGAAGACTGGAACGCTAAGCATAATATTTTTGAAGATTGATCTTCGTGAATTAGGATCTTAAATTAAATTAACAGCGGGATTGGGAATGCAATGAAGGGTGATAAAGGCAGTCGTAGCAATTTAATCGTCAAAGAAGCCAGTTGCTAAGATTTGAAGACTTAGATTTCTTATCACCTATGCAGGCTATTGGGCTGTTGTGGAACTATTCTTGATTTTCGTGTACCATGTGCTAATGTCAAGGATATTATAAGCTAATAAACACAATACGCAAGCAGACAGATGTCCTGAGCACTATAGCACTCTTCCCAAACCACAACCCCTGGCTCCAACCGGGAATATAGCCGTTCTGTAATACTTGAAAGACATAGGAAAATTGGAAACTTCAAGGTGTACCTTGTTTTTGTTATTGAAAATAGATTGGATTTTAAATTTCCAACTACGGACTTCTGGTTGAATAAGCAGGGAATTTCCAGCAGGCTTGTAGTCCCCATAACCAAATAGGTAGTCTTATTAGACGTGAGGTCTCAGTTCATAGCCCAGGTCAGACATCTTCAACAAAAACGAAATATGAAAAGAATAGTTTTTTCGGCGGCTATCTCTCTCAGCAGTTTTCTGGCAAAAACTGCCATGAAAGGTTTCTCAAATAATCTGTCGTTCGGAGTCGACTTTAAATTGTAAGTGCCGCCACTCATTTATAAAATAACACTTACAAATAAGTGTTGTAAGAAACTAGGTATGTATGTACGCATGCTATACCATCACTTGAAATGCTTGTTGGATTATACTGTGTTGCAACGTAGATACTAAGTGTTCAGATGTTAGGCTTTCGTATTGGCTGCCTGGCAATTGAAGTATGTTGCACTGTCTTTAAGAATAACAAAAATCAACTCTGCCGCCAGCATGAGTGCACGTTCATCGTTGCTAAGCTCGATTCGATGTTCGATTGAATGAATATATTCTTTGTTAAATCGCATTAACCTACCCTTAAGTCACATCATTAGATTCAACGTATCCTCACATAATCTATATAGGAGATGAGGAAACGGCGAAATGAAGAGACTATCGCCCAATGTGACAGCACAGTGGTTGAAATTCCTTTAAATCTTGGTTACTGAAGTGCATTGCACTCTCTCGAAGAATAACGAAAACTAACTATGCTGCCAGCATGAGAGTATGTATATGCAGTATTAGTAAGCTCTGTCCGGTTGAATAAATAATTTCTTAAATCGTGTTGACATTCATTTAAGTTGTATCGCTAGATTCGACGAATCCTCGCATAATTTCTACAGGAACTGGGAGACGGAGAATGAGAAGACCAGCACCTAATGTGACAGTGACCAAACCTCATCGTAAAGAGGCTGAAGTTCCTAGCTTAGCAACATTTGCCTCTGAGGCAAACGGCATAGCTACAAACTATTTTAACCATTTTCACTTCTTATTATTTTCTTACAGGCTTTCAGTATTATTGACAATGTTTTTCAAATTTTAATACAATTTTGCAGGAATATCAAGCAAATAGTAGGCAGATTGCCTAGAGTCTGGATTTTTTTGTTGGTTATCAATTGTCCTGGTATTTTCAGAATGAAACTGAACATAAATCTTGTTGACCCTTTTTAAATTGCTTCCGTTCTAATGGTAAAGTTTTGAAAACATTGTGTACAGTTGCAATAGCTCACAATGGATTTTTGCGGCACATCAAACACTTTACATAGCCTTGTGTCCATCAAACTAAACTACACTTTCGTATCGATGTAAGAACGGCGACACAACAAACTTCCATAATTGATATGACAGTAGTGCTACACATACACAAGGATAACATGAGCCAATATTTATGGGAATATGAATTAACTTTTGAAGCTTTTATATCTCATTTTCTATCCCATAACCACTACTATAGCTGTGGTTATGTGGTAGCTCATAATGGAGCATAGCGCCACATCGAACATACTTGCTTACTACTTAATTGATCATTTACAATCCTTCAATCAGGATTAAGTCTCCAGCTTCACATACCACTAATGTTGATTGTGTTGGGTAATTAAGTGTAAAGACTTTTAAGTTTGATTGGTTATTGGTTTTCTAAGTTTTTTTTTCGCTAAAAATCCTTTTCGCTTATTATTATTTAAGATTTTTTTCCAGGCAGATTCTAAATGTAAAGTTTTTAACAACAGGGATCAGACATAAAAACGTTGTGTACAGTTGTAGTAGTTCATAATGGAGTTGAGCATACCATCAAACACTCTACATAGCTTTGTGTTCTTCAAACTAGACTTTGATATTGTGTAAGAAGGGGCACTAGATTTAGAAAACTTATTTTTCATAATTTATGATTATGATATGGGAATGGTGCTACACATACATGGAGATCATGGCAATAGCTTTGAATATGAATTATTTGTTTTAGGTTTTCTCTCTCATAACTATTGCCATTACAAGCCAAAAATAAAAAAAAATTTTATCAAACGCAACATTGTTATTTGTGGTTGTCATAAAAGCAGCATTCCATTGAAATTTATTATGAACATTTTGTTTAATTTTTAGTTTGGTTTTCGGTATTTGGGCATCTGTTAACTGCGAAACAAATTGAAATGTTTAAGAAAATTTTTATAAAATAATTTTAAAATTAAAATCCGACATGTCTGATTGGCTTCAAACTCTTTCGCAACCTTTAGTTGTCACAGAAATTCTCGTCTATTTTCAAGCAGAGACTTAACAGAGTCTGAACATACTCCTACTCCTACTGTTAGTGAATGTATGAAATAACTCTACTCTTTGTTGCTCTCTCTCTCACTCTATTTAGCACAGTTTTTTCCGATGTTGTTGTTTTTTTTATTTTTCCAAAACAAACATAAATACTGTGTCTCCGCATATAAACAAAAACATTCCCACACCATCAACAAAAAAAAAGAAAAAAAACTGAAAGAAAACTTGGAAAAAAATATTGTGAGTGTATGATAGGAAAAAAAAAACAAAAAACAATAACAATAGAAGTGTTTATAAAAAGAAAAACTATAAAGAGAAAACACATAAAAAAAAAGAAAATAGAAATGAAAACAAAGAAAAGAAAAGCCATAAAAATAAACAAAACAAAACTCACACTCACATTCAAACACACTGCCATATAACACATTTACGAACACTAACAAAGGTTAATCACCTCCAGAGGCGGCCATTAAAAAAAACTTACAAACACTAGA
>QOCX01005403.1:0-12882 GCA_005959815.1 Sarcophaga bullata | reverse complement strand
CGATCATTTTTAAATATTCTCGAATGCAAATTATACTAAGGGTAGTGAATGGCGTGCTAGACTATTCGATTCCCGCCAGAGACTCTGATCTGTGACACAGATTCTGATCTCATATATAATTAAATATAATTTGTAATTGTATCGTTAATCAATAAATAAATAGGCCTGTAAACACTGGAACAAATCGAAAATGTTCATTGGTTTTGAGGTTATTTTAAGAAGAGACTTCTGTTCGGAAAATATTACTTAGGCTTTCGTGTAGGCTGTTTCTGTGTTTAAAACTTTGGATGATTGGTTTTGGTCTCAAATTATCATTCTTTTCTCGATCAGCCAGGCTATAATCGAGTCCTTTACGAGCGATGTAAGTCATCGTCTGCCTTCGGTAACGAATACCGGAGATTTCTCATGGAAATTTCAAAGTTTGCAAACGTAACTCTTGTGTGGCTTCCAGAACTTTGAGATATCATCGGAAATTCCTTTACTGATGTACTGGTAAGGACTGGTACAGAGCTAACAAATTTTCGACATGTTACAAGGCCATATGCCATCACATTTCACATTTGCCCTAGACGCAAACCAACAATTTCAGCAGAGTCACTTTTACCATTAACAGAACTATGTTAACTGTATAACAGTGGCAGCAAGTAGATTAGTTTTCTTCGTCAATTATTGTAAACTATTGACATAAAATTTAATGACAATGATTATTTGTAAATAATAAAATTAAAATGTATGGGATGATTGGTGGCGGACGGAAGGTGGTTTATTTTCTTGAGTTCCACGATTATCCCAGATATTCCCTACCACGGTGGTTAAGAGGACCTCTAGACTACAATTTGTATATAGTGGAAAATGTGTGCACTTCTTCTTAATCAAATTATTAACAAGAATGTGATGCTTATGCAAATTGTAAAAAAGCCTGGTGTTATTCGCATGCAAATACAATTTCCAAACCTTTTGACAGAGTGTAGCCTTCAACGGTTCAATTTGACTGTGAAGTAACTCATTGTGGGTGATTACTTGGAATTTTCACAATCACTTCTGACTTAGCTGTCGTATTGCACCACAGGATTTTAAATTGAAGTTGTCTTAAGCGAATACCAGCCGCTTTTAAATAGCAATATGCAGATGAAGATTCAGGACAAGGAACTTAACTCTGTTCGATTTTTTTCCTATGGAATTTTCTTAGGCCGCAGGTGTATATGAGTAAGCAACAAACGACAGCGGTCTTCAAAAGTCATCATAACCCATGCCATCAGTCAAATTTAGATTAATTTATACGTCAGGATCAGGGTAGAATTGACGGACATTTCAATGATATTTTAATCTACACGTAATGACATGAAAAGTTCTTTCAAATGTATAAAAAAAAAAATTTTAATATTGTTACGTTTTTACCTTTTAAAAGCGTATGAAATTTGTGTTCAGTTTTAATTAAATCCTTTATTTATCGTACAATTTTGTATACCACTGTTCACAACTGATTCTAACAACAACAATTGCTTTATTTGTTATTCCTCTGTTTAGTCCCTTTGCGATAGACAATAACAATAACTAAACAATTGTTATGTAGATCTTTGCAACGGAGATCGTCAAACCACAATTGCTTACTTGACACACAACGCAGTCAAAAGACTGGCTGAACTTCTACTCCGACTCTGCATGCTTCTCGTAGGCGAAGGTTCGGGTCTTTGCCTTCTTGAGAATTCTTTGAATGTAAAGAACGATGTTTACATTCATGCATGCTTTCTTTTTTAGTTGTTTGTGTATCTTGTTTACGTTCGTTCCTGCACTGTTGTTGTCGCTTGTTGTTTACTTGCTTATTCCTCTTGCGTAATAGCGATGTTGTTGCTATATTTTTGTTTATTTGTTAATCAGGCAAGCAAATCCGTTGTTTTGTTTAACATTTTAATGTTAAACGATGTTACACCATTTCCATTTTCGTAACAATTTTTTATACACACATTGTGTTATTTAAATATAGGAAGCACTTAATGAAAGACCCGCTATTATTTAGTGCATAATTATTTTTCCGTTTTTGTTTCGTTGAGCGTAAAAATTTTAAAGTCATTAAAAATGTGTTTAAAAACGGCCAAACTATTCAAAAAAATTCCCAAACAACCACACAACCAATAAAGCAAGAAGTGTATTTGGTTGAATGTAATGCCAAATAGAAGAACGTTTTATAGGCCAATGAAATCATAAAATTGCAATTTGTTAGGCCGGCCATACAACACTAAAGCCCTTTAACAACCAAACGCAAATTCTCAAATTCAAAAGCAACATGTTGATGGTGGTGGTCTGTAAATGCAGGTCAGCAATTATTTGGTTTTTTTTTATTTTAAATTCGTTTATTATTCCTGCCATTTAGATGAAATGAATAAAAAAAATTGTTTAATTTATAATTTATAATGCCATAATTGATTCATAATATTATGTTTGTTTTTGTTTTATATGTTGAAAGAATTTCTAAACTGCCTGTGTTATACTGCCTGGCTGATTTCGAAAAAAATTCTCATTCAGTTTACATGCAGTTTACATGCCTTTAGTGAAGCAGCCAGCCAGTCATGTACAAAATAGGCCTTTTTGTGGCTTTTGTTTTTTACTTAAAAGAGAAAAGCAATAACAACAATAATAATAAAATGCATAAAAAACGGAATCTTATCAGCAAGCAGCAATATTACCACCAAACAGTATATTTTGTTTCCCGTTTAAAAACATTTTTGTTTTTGTTTTTGTTTTTGGTTTCTGTTTTTTTTTTTTGTCAAATGGTTGTTGTGTTGTATTACGATAATCGTTGTTCCACATGTTGGGTTTTTTTTATTTCTTCTCTTGTACGTTATTTGGGTTTGTGAATAAGAAAAAAAATTAAACGTAAAGAAATAAAAGAACATTAATCACGTGCCACCATATTCATTCATTCAATGGTTTACACTGACCTTAGACAATATGGAAGACACAACTTTACCGTGTTCTATTGTCACACGCAAAATTAAGCTTTGAAACTCTTTAAGAATAATTAATTAGAAAAAGAATATTAAAGAGACACAGACAGTGTCCGGTTGACGTACACAGTTGGGGTTAAATATAAAGCACAAGCACAACAAAAGTATTGTACGATGCAGCAAGAAGGGTAATTTTCA
This sequence comes from Sarcophaga bullata, assembly GCA_005959815.1. Classification (NCBI taxonomy): domain Eukaryota; kingdom Metazoa; phylum Arthropoda; class Insecta; order Diptera; family Sarcophagidae; genus Sarcophaga; species Sarcophaga bullata. The sequence goes on along the minus strand of QOCX01005403.1, from coordinate 9,739 downwards.
AGCATTCTGTAAATTGTTACATAAGCCTTCTTTTATATAATTAAAGATGCATTGTTAGCTAACCTATGAAAGAGGAGAAAATGGAAAAGAGTGAATTTCGTGAATTTCTCCAAATTGCTACCTTGAAGTCGCCGTCGTCCAGTAGGTAGTATGTTGGCTTATTAGACGTGAGATCACGTGTCAAACCCCAATCCAAATATCTCGAACGAAACGAAATGTAAAAAATATTTCTTCGGCGACTTGCTCTCAACTGCTACTTTACGAGAGTAAATTTGGCATGAAAAAGTTTCTCAAAAATCTGTCATTCGGAATCGATTTTAAACTGTAGGTCCCTCTACTCATGTATAAAATATACACACCCATCATACATAAGTAGTGTGAGAAGCTAGGTCGTAATCCTGACTGAAGGATTTTAATGATGAATTATGTATGCATGTATGTATGCTTCCTTATCCTGTTGTATTCTGTGAATGGTTTTTTTTTATGTCAATTACAAAATTGTACAAGAACCAACAATATTTCAATGAACCCAATACATTTTTTTAAAGGAATAATAAATTTGGTTTAAAAGAGGCCTGTACTGAAATATACTTTTTTATATCAAAAATCCATCTTTCTTTCAAAAAGTAACTTCATGACCCACCCTCATATTAGAAAAATTTCTGACATTTAATTGTTTATGGTTTTCTTGATCTTGAATTTGGCTTGCCTTAGATCTTCCAGTTTTTGGTCGTTGTCATGACTTTATATCCATGATTTCTAAGTATTTACGACCTAAAAAGGGTTTTCAAAGTCGCCGCATTTTAATAGGTAGTGTATTGGCTTTTTAGACGAGCCCGTAGTTTAAGCTGCAGCTAAGACAGCTCAAACAAACTGAAATATGAGAAAAGAGAGTAAATAAGATTGCCATGAAAAAGTTTCTCATATCTGTCGTTCATCAAACTGTAGGCTTTCCCCCTAATTGATAAAATTAACGCACATAACGAGGGTGGCATAAGCAGTTAGGTTGTAACCTTAGCTAAATGATTATAATGACCAATTAACTAAGTAAACGTCTTTCCACTGTTTCTGATTATTAGCTCTAAAAAGCATTGCTTCCACTGATCCTATAAGCTTCCCTTGTAATATCAATAGTATCCTTATATCGTTGTTTACCTGGAACTCAAAGTTGGTATCTCTCAGTCATTTTGATAGTTTTATAAAACTGTGGGTTTATCCTAGTCATCTCTGGCTATATATGTTCTGTGAATAAATTCTAAGCGCCCAATAATACTTCGCACCAGTTTTCCAAGTGTCGGAGACAGAGACAGAGAAGATTTTCAGATGGTTTTCTGTTTTCTCTCTTGGCTTTAGTTTCTGTAAAAATCGTTATGAGGTAGTTTCAGTCTTTGGGCCTGTGTACCTAGGAGCCATTTGTCTCGTTATGACTGTTATGGGATTCATAAGATAGGTTCTACATATATATGTACATACATAGTTGGTCATGGCAACCCTTTAATAAGGATTACGATCTAGTTTCTCAAACCACTTATGTTGGGTGTGTTAATTTTATATATGAGTGGCGGAACCTACAGTTTAAGGCCGACTTCGATCAACAGATTTTTAAGAAACTTTTTATAGTAATTTTATTTACTCTCAGAGTTTTCGTCAGAAATTTGCTGAGAGGATGTCGCCGGAGAATTATTTTTTCATATTTCGATTTGTTTTGGATGTCTGAGCGGGGATTTGAACCGCGGCCTGATGTTTAATAAGCGAACGCACTACCTACCAAACTACGGCGACTAATTCTAGTCAGATTTAATATGAATTTTGTTCTTTGTATGCCAGTCTTGTATAGTGGCCAGTCTTCTCTGGTCAAATCGAAGTCTTGCACTAGTAATTAGTTTATGCCAAAAATTAGGTAGTTTTGATTGGACCATTACCGGTCTTATCTGAAATTGGAGTAGTGATTAGAGATGTACTCTATTGCCATTTTTTTCTCTTAGATATTTTTATCAATCTAAGGTTCTTCATTGTCATCTATTCGGCCTTCTTGGTAGAACTTGTTAACATATTTATACAGAGACTATGCTTACTATATGTCACTGTCAATATTTCTTTTGATCCAATTAATTCCGTTTTACATAGAATTTATTGCCAAATAGTTGATTATTTGTGACTTTCGACAAAAAGAAAATTACGATCAAATCTCACAGCTGTTATGTTTTTTTTTTATGAGGCAGGGCAGTAAATAGCCTCATATAGCAAAAAAGTAAAACACATTTTCTATCGTAATAGAATGTTATCATTTTTTGTCTGTGTTTGCTGATGTTATTTTCAATTAAATAAAAAAAGATTGTGAAAGAAACAAAACATTTATCAGCTGCTACAATATTTTTAGGCCCCCCTTTTTTTGATGTACCAAATTTGTAAAGAAATCATTTTATTCTAATATGTGTCAAGGATAAAATAAAATAAAAATATGAAATCAGTTTATCCATGCTAAACAGCTGGAGGCTAAATAAAATATAAAAAATAAAAACAAATCGTAAATCTGTATATAATTTAATATTTTTGCGAATACATATTGTTATGCAATATAAATAATATCTTTTGGCCATAATGTAGCTTCTTATAACAGCTTAAGCTGAAATGTTTAACAAATAATTGTTTTGTTTTTAAAAAATATTTAAAATATGAATGACATCACTGGCTTAGTTTGCTTAAATCACAGTCTGTAGCAGTAATTTTATGTATACTTAGGAAAAATAAATAACGCCACAATGGTAGATATATGTACCGGTACATAACGGTATTACAGATAATTGTAGAGCGGGCCAGGCGTGGCACTACCAAAACTAGCAAAAGTTGGTCAAAGCTAGCGAAGAGTCTGTTTAAACCCCACTCAAGTACAATTAGTAGGTTTGTGGGAGTAATTACTGGCCATTGAATTATAAGCGCACATGTGAGGCACGTACATATGTCCTGGACACATGACAAATGACATCTGCCGGTCATCTGACATCTGAAGATGAGCAAGTGTTCCTCGCCTATGGGGTGTATGGCAAGAACTATCTGGGAAGATCCCAAGCATTACTTGGCTATGATTTGGCAGTAGTGGATAATGACAGTCTAAGATTTTTTATCAGATACTTCACATCGTTCTGTGGTATTAAAGTTTGACCTTATATGGCCTAATTGTGCCTATCCCAACTTTCCTTATTTAAACAGCCACCTCTATCAGTGCACATGAATATTTGTCGCTTGGTTTGGGTAAAATATCATGTATTTTTCTCTTTACTGCTAGTGTTGCTTTTTCAACTTATGCTATAAACACAATAAACGCAACGCTGCAAATGCAGCAATCACTACAAAATAGAATACATGGGTGTACATGGAAGTGATTATTTTAAAGCTAATTTCTTGGTTTATTTGTAGCAATGAGAGAATTGTTGCTCATAATGAGAGGATTTGTGCTGGTAATGTGAGTACGAATGCATTCGGTATACTAACATGCATGAATTAGAGGTTTTAAAAACGCGATGTGTGAAATATTACTTGAAAAAAAAAAACGCTTTATTTGTTTTGCTTATGCTTTGCTACCGCGATCTTTATTACAATTAATACGCATTTAGCTTACATTAACACGTTCACGCCGGCGCTTGAATTCATGTTTGTCGCCTACTGGCGGCTGCGCTGAATGCTTTTCGCTCTATCGGACGGCAGCTGTTTTGCAGCAAGACAACGGTATCGTGTAAAGTTTTGTGTTTTCTTCGTGAAATTGTCGCATTCTCATTACATCTTTTGATTTTTGCAGTAAATAGGGCTGAATTTTGTTAAACATCTAAACATTTAGTGTTACGTACAGTCTTAAAACATAATCAAATGCGTACCACCGGTAGTACACGTCACTCGATGTGGCAGTCTAGTGCTGGCCACTGGTGGTACACGCCGCCCGATGACGCAGTCTAGTGCGGGCCATCGGTGGTACACGCAGCCCGATAAGACAGTTTAGTGCGGGTACGCGCCGGCGTGAACGTGTTAGGCTGCAATTGCAAAATTGTTATGCTTAGTGCGTTGCGTTTATTGTGTTTATAACATTACTTTTAAAGAATACTGAACAATTCTTTAGTATCCCAAAAATTGTATCTGTTTGTAGATATCTAGGGTAAGTCAGTTAAGGTTTAAGGAATTTTTTCCGATTACTCAACTAACTCGTAATACAACATTTCGGATGCTATATACCATATTATGGTGTCTACTTTTGTACTTTTTTAGTGGCTTTTTTTTATTAGCTTAATAATAAAGTCTAAAATAGAATTGAATACGTACATTTTTTTTTTTGAATAATTTTAAACATCCGTCCACTATATAAGTATACTCGTATCAATTATAAATATTTAACCTTGAACAACAAATGTTTTATGAGAAAAAAAAATAAAATTTCAAATTTTTATATAATCATACATTCATTGCCAATTTATTAATAAAAGAGAATTAAGTTTTTAAAATTGAACTCAAAGAAGAAACGCCTTTTTATTAAAAAAATGCCAGCCAATATATTTCAATTGTTTGGAGAAAAAAATTGTTTTTTTACTGTGGATGCGTGCTTTTGTAAATTTTTTTTAATTTTCAATTGTCAGTAGTAGGGGCTCTCCTCTATCATTGTAAAACATCTTCCTTTAGATTGTATTTGTTTTTTTAAATTTTTATTTTGTTGTTTATTATCATTTATAATGAACATCTTTGATTAAATAAATTCAATTTTGATTGATTGAAATTGTTGAATTATTTTAATTGACACATTCGCCTGCCTTTTAACAGCAAATAGAGACAGCGAATGTTGGCTTTATTATGTGTTCAATATGAATCAAATATGCTGTTGTGTTGCATATTGTACGAACACAATAATCACAATAAAACGAAAATATTGAACATTTTTTTATTAAAAGACGAGACAGTAAATAAAGTTAATTTATTTTAATTTATAACACCCTACATTGTGCCTTATTTGTTGAAAATATTTCTTTGGAAACGTGCTTCAATTCCAGGCTTATAAGCTATTTGGCCGCAAAATAAAATTAACTTTCTCTATTCGTTGGATCGCCGAAGTCTAGTAGTGGTCGAAGTCTAGTAGATAGTATGTTGGCTTCTTAGACGTGAGGCTACAGTCCAAATCCTAGGTCAGACATCTTCAACACAACGAAATGTGAAAAAATATTTCTTCAGCGATTGCCTCTCTGCAGATTTCTGGCATAAACTCTGAGAGTAAATAAAATTGCCATGGAAATGTTCCTCAAAAATCTTGACGTTCAGAGTCGACTTTAAACTGTAGGTCCCGCCACTTACGTATAATCCTTACGGAAGGATTATAATGACCAATTATGTATGTATGTAAGGCCAGCGCCCAGTGATTGGTAATCATTATTCAAACAGTGCAATTTGAATAAAAGTTTAATAAAAAAAAGTAGGGCGCAAATTGATGTCTGCTTGGCGTTATCTTTTTTAAATAATTTTTCTTTAATAACAAATTCATGGTCGTAGATTAGCACTCTAGATTTGATGGCGGAATCTCCTTGAAGAACAAAGTCTAAAGGTTAGGTCCATTGTGATAAGGTTAGCACACTACTTAGTAGACTTTCAGAGCACTGTATAATATATTGGATGTATGCGGCTATATCTAGACCTGTACTGACATCAAGAACATTATTATAATGGGGACATGTGGCTAAACAATTCCACAATGAATAAAGTTTAAATCCCCACAGATTGATCTGAAGACAATATTATGTTTGGCACCTGTGGAGGACATCAAAAACGAAATATGAAAAAAAAATATTACATCGGCGGCTTCCTCTCAGCAGATTTCTGGCAAAAACTCTGAGAGTAAATAAAAAGTTTCTCCAAAATCTGTCGTTCAGAGTCGACTTTAAACTGTAGGTCCCGCCACTCATGTATAAAATTAACACACACAACATAAGTGGTGTGAGTAGCTAGGCGGTAATCCTGACTGAAGGGTTGTAATGGCCAAATATGTTATGTACCTGTGGAGGACCGCATTAGTCACATTATAATTATCATATTCCGTTTTGTTGGAGATGTTTACCCTGTTGTATGAACGTCTTATTAGTCAAGACACTACCTACTAGAATACGGCTATGGTTTTGGTCTCAGTTAAGGCTACCAATGTTGAGACAACATTTCTTATGTTTTTAAAATTCAGTGGTGAGCCACAAACCTTAGTCGTTAAACATTTTGTGTCATTTGTCTAATTACCATTAATGTCCAAACAATCCGGTGTGTAAACTATTATCATTCTATGCTGGGCTACACGCTAAAGGCATTCTATGTACCTGTTGCTATGGCATCCCCTTCTATTGCCGAGAACGGCGTCATATTTTCGTAGAATACTTTAATTGCTTGTAAGGAGCTTTGCAATTCCGTTTTTAGAGGAAAACGGAAAAAAAATCTTTCTAAACTGAACTCCTAGAACGTAGGGTGCAATATATTTGTCACAACCGAATATTATAATAAACTTTCATACATATTTCAAACTATTAGTTCAGTAGGAAGAGAAAGCAAGACACATAAATATATGTGTGACCTTTATTACTACAAATAACATGAGTTTTTTTTTCCAATGGTGGAATGCTTTAGAATGTGACATGAGTTAGAAAAAAAAGTTTAAGTGTTACTCACCCATTGTATGAAACAATTTAATTAAATACGATATTATCCAATAAGGTGGCAAAAGTAGAAAGGGCAACAGATAAATGACCCTGACAGTCATATCTCAAAGATTGAAGGCCATAAGTATGTATATGAATAAGAAAATCAATATGTTCGATACGATTTAATAAAAAAAAATTACAACGAAATGAAATCGTAATAACGACGAATGATGAATTTCCTTTTAATCTCTTTAATCTCTTATTTAATTGAAATAAATGATGTACAGTGACTCAGAGAATTATACGTACTCTATGCTATTGAACAGAGTATAAATGTTATTGAAATATATAATGAACGACATTCTCTGTATAATAATTAATAGAACAATTAATTACCATTTGATATAAAAAAAATATTTCCTAGTGATGATAGATGCATGCATGACATGCTTTAAACGAGTACACAACTCATTAGTATAGTTTTTGTTTTACCAGTATTCCTTCGCTTATGATTGGTTGTCCTACATTGTAAACGTTTCTTTCAAAAAAACAGAAAACAATTTCTCTTATTTATTTTAAGAATTAATCCTTATTTTTTTTAAACATTTCTATGCCAGAAAGTTTTAAATAGACACACACATTTTCACCCAACTGTATGCTGAAAAAATAGAAAAGAACTGGTAAAGAAATGTTTCATTCTTTTTTAAAGAGTGTTTCTCGTTAGAGGAATTTTTCAAATATGCATTCGCATATGCATGTAGTTTCGAAGAGAGAATATGCACTAGAGAGCATGAAGAAAAAACCATAACAAAACAAGAAGGAAATTACAAGAATTATGATAAAGATAAAACAACAATAAAGAAATTACATAGAAACATAACGGAAAATGCAAAAGGCAAATATAAATAGCAATAACAAATCAACAAATAAGTTCTAGAAGTTGTCAGACCATAAATAGAGCGAAAGGTAATGCTACCATTTAGCTTAACACGTTCACGTCGGCGCTTAAGTTCATTGTTGTTGCCTATTGGCGGCTGCGCTAAATGCTTTTCGCTCTATCGAACGGGAGCCGTTTTGCAGTAATACAACGGTATCGTGTAAAGTTGTGTGTGTTTTCTTCGTGAATTCGTCTCATTCTCATAAAATCTTTGGAATTTTTACAAGGAATAGTGCTGAATTTTGTTAGAGATCTAAGTATTTTGTGTTACCAAGCGTCTAATAGCATAATCAAATGCGTACCACCGGTAGTACACGTCGCCCGATGTGGCAGTCTAGTGCGGGCCACCGGTGGTATACGCCGCCCGATAAGGCAGTCTCGTGCGGGCTACCGGTGGTACGCTCCGGCGTAAACTTGTTAAGTTAAAAGTATGACATATAACCTCTGTTGCATTACATACATACATGCGTACATAATTGGTCATTGTAACCCTTCAGTCAGGATGAATTCCTAGCTTCTCACATAACTTATATTGTGTGCGTTCATTTTATGTATGAGTGGGGGGATTTTTGGGAAGCTTTCACAGCAATTTTATTTATCTTTAGAGTTGTTGCCAGAAATCTACTAAGAGGAAGTCGCCGAAGAAAAATTTTTTCATATTTCCGTTTGTTCGATTTGTCTGATCCGGAGTTGGAATTGTGGCCTTACGTCTAATAAGTCAACAGACTACTTACTAGACTACAGCGACATCTCGGCATATGATAAATACTTTTCTAGTTTTATTTAAAGCTTGTTATTGTTCGATAATAGCATATTCCCAAGAAGGTAGTCTGATATACATAGCCATGCTGCATACTCTATGAAGAATATCATGAATATCGTCCAATTGAAACGTTAGTGTCTAGAGTAGTTCGAAAGCAAATCCTATTAGCTTTGTGTCTGGAGAATGTACTGAAATTTTTTGTATAAAATATTATCATTAGACAGGATATTTATTTCATCATTAGCAAATACAAACGCTAATGACCGTGGCAACACCCGAAACCATCCAATTTCACATTTTCAATCCACAAAGAACTGATCTCTCAAATATTTCTGTCTATGATTTTCTTACGGCAGATCGAATTTTAGCACTTTATACGCCTATTTTAATATAACGAAAGCCTTTAGCTGGATTCACACTTATTGTTGAACAACATGGTTGAATCCAACTTCACAGTTCCAGTATTCAAACTATCCTTAGACATGCATTCCAGTAACCGATTGAATAAATGGCTTTTACTCTTGTGACGAGAGTTTAAAAACTTGATCGCTGCGGGACTTTCCACTTAACTGGCTGTTGCGTTCGATGTCAAGTTGTAATTAACGGACAATAAAAGTCGTGTAGCCTGGTTGACACAGAAATCCTCAGCATTTTCCCTGATTATAGAATATATATTCATTGAATCCGTGGGTATTATGAAGTCTATTCTTCTTCACTTTATTTCTTCAATATGTTGCCGTAACCTGGAATACGTTTACTTCTCTAGTCGATAATAAAAAAATTTAGGGCTGCCCTTTAGACTAGGGTTTTCGCTTAGATTTAAATTTGTGACAGATCATCCATTCTTTGAACTTTTTTCAAACTGGAGCGATGGAATTTATTTCGGATTTATACACCATGAAGGAAAACTACAGACCAAAATGCAAGCTTCAATGAGAAAGTCATGTTTGTTGAAAAAGACATCCCCAAGTGTTTCACCCTTTATGTGCGAATGTTTTTCTTTTTCTTTTTTGTTTTTATTAAATCTCGTTAAAAACGTGATGAATTGTGCAATGTATGCAAAATTGTTGTTATGAATGACGATGTTGTTACTGTTGTTTGTTGCTGTTGTTGCTGTGTTTTAGCTGTGCAGCAGCCACAGCTTGTCATGCAACATTTTTATTTATAAATATTTATTTTGTTTTTGTTTTTTTTCCTTGCTTTCGTGCAATATTTTTTTAAGATTCACCGACTTTTTTCTTTTTTCTTGTACAAACGCTTTTCTGTTTGTTCCGTTTGTTTTCATATCCATTTTGCATTTTGAATTCTTTTTTCTTTGCTCTTCTGTGTTGTCTCTTGTTGAAATTGGTGTCAGTCTATCATGATTCATTGCGCAATTGGGTACAGCAA
>QOCX01005402.1:0-12882 GCA_005959815.1 Sarcophaga bullata | reverse complement strand
CTTGTAATCAAAGTTTTAGGCCAGAGCTATTATAGGTCCTAATACAATGATCGATATTAAGATAAAACAGTGATGTTTTTTCGAGTACTGCGACCTGTGGCTGATCTATGTCAACCACAATTCTGTTGCCCTGACATGCATTAACGCTACACAAGTTGCAAGTAAATGTTTTCACCAAAGTATTTTTCTCATCACAGAATCTAAATATAGGGCTTAAAGCGATTGCTAGCTGTCCTCAGCAAGTGTTCTTTAAATCTACAGTGCCAAGGCAAAATGATTGTTACTATTCTCACTTTTCATTGTAATTACCCAACTAAAGTTGAGATTGCTAAAAACCGGTTTGATATTAGAAGAGTGTCCGCCTCTATTCTTTTATATTTTCGCTTCCCTTTCAATCACGTCTTCCTACACCGCTCAAAGGTGTTAAACTAGAGGCTTTTCTTCTTGCGATCTGGGCTGTTAGAAAGGCCTATTGGAACCATTGTAAATGGAATTTAATATCGCACCTAGCTTCGCTAGATGGAGCGTATTCGATATATTCAATTCCCCATGAATATGGTGCATAAATCATGCTAAATTAAAGCGACATGCCGTATTATGTTCGCTTTAAGGATCACTGTAGTTGTGGCCTATTTGCCTACACCTGCGCCCTAGGAATACTCCACAAGAAAAAGACTAACGGGGCCAAATCACATGATCTCGCTGGCCAGTTTACTTGAGATAAACATACCCTCAATTCGCTCGAACCGAATATCCAATATGACATGAGGTGTGTGGTAAATTGCGACATTCTTTTGAAGTTAAGCCCAAAGATGTTCGTAATTACCATCTAGAGGTGCTCACTGTTGACAGTGACAGCCTTGACCAACCGACCGAAAACAGTGATTTTTAAGGGATGCATTGCATGGCTTTGGCTATCATGTGTATTGAAATCGTATCCAAATTCAATAGTTTTGTTTATCCATCGTACCTATCCATCCAGAAATGAGCGTCATCGCTGAAGATAATTTTTCAAAGACTATTAAGGTCAGTTGTCTAGAGCCCACATAGCGATCACATGTCGTTATCTGTGTGCATCCAGAGTGATTTGGGAAAATAGACTGAATAAATGGCAACTAATTTGACCGATCTAGCTTGAACAAGATGGTCGTTATGAACTGTCAAAGTTCGGAAGTTCATGTTGGAAGAGCCCAGATGTACTACAATGTGCCGTTCTCTCTAATTTATGTCCAAATTCAATTGGTAACATTTTTTAAAGTCCCTAAGGGCTCTAAGTGTATTACTCTGGGACTGTATATCCATCTATACACCATAGAATGGTCGCTTTAAGAAAGATATATGTATGTCGTTGCGAAGAATTTTCAAGAATCAAAGTTTACTGGTACTGTCTAGAAGACAATTTACAAGATGCAACTGTCAGCCATGTTATCTGCCATATAGCCGCCGTAGGTTGCGTATTGGCCTATTAGACTGGAGGCCGCCACGGTTCAAACCCCAGGTCAGACATCTCCAATAAAACGGAATATGAAACAATATTTCTTCGGCGACTTCCTCTCAGCAGATTTCTAACAAAAATTGTGGAGAGTAAAATAATAATGTGTGTGAAGTTAAATTCGAATTTGAAAATCCAAGACGCAATCCATAAATTTTAGCAGCGCCACATTTGTCTTTAACAGAGCAAAATTTGCTCTTAACAGAACAAAATTTACCCTTAACAGAGCACTGTTAGAGGCTTAACAGTATCCATCTGAAGAAAGTAACTTGCTTAGGAGCCAATTTTAGGGCATATACTAGGTCTAGGAGTACCATATCATAATCGAAGGCTGGTTCCAAGGCCTTTTGCGTCTTGGATTTTCAAGTTCGAATTTATCTTCACACACATAAAATAATATTGTCATGAAAAGTTTCTCAAAGATTTGTCATTCGGAATCGACTGTCGAACTGTAGATCCTGCCACTTATGGATAAAATTAACACATGCAACATAGGTGAAGTGAGAAGCTAGGTCGTAGTACTGACTGAAGGCTTATAATGACCAGTTATGTATATGTGTGTGTGAGGTATAAGCCATTCATTTTAACTAGAGCAACCTTCCCCTTCTTCAGGGTAATTTTCGAGTCGTAAAATTGTGTTGAAATTGGAAAGAATTCTCATCTTGCTGTTGAGATTAATAATTCCAGAAGCTTTAATTAAAAAATCATCCTCAATTAAAACATGCCCAACTACTACTTTCATCTTTCTAACCCACTGTACGTATGAAAATGCATTCAATTGAATTGATGTAATCAATTGAAGAAGATATTGCATGATATTATCGTTGTTTGTGTTGTGTTGTTTGTGTTGTGTTTGTCTATATTAAGTGCGTATAAGAATTATTTCATAAGAAAAAACGTAGAAATGGAAGAAATCTAAAAAAATAAAGAAAAAACAACAACAATGACAAAAAGAAAAATATGCAATTTGTCACGTAACTGGACTTATAAAAAAAGAGTGTTTTTTTTTAAATACTCTTTTCTAATGTATTAATTGAGCAGAAATTTCTCTTTGGAATATTTACTTCAAACACACACACTTTGTTTTTGTTTCGTTACACGAGCTTTAAATGACGGTGTTTACTTGGTGTTGTTGTTCTTCTTCTTCGTATAATATATTATGTTATGATGTTATTAGTAGTCTAATGCATACAAGAGTAAGGAAGAATATTTCTTTACAATTTACATCGAATTTATTATAATTTATTGCCTATAACGACGACGAGACTACGTATTAATTTCACGATGATGAGCACAACGAAAGGAATGAAACGAAAGCAATAAAGACTATTTCTTGGGTTTGTGAATAGAAACCATACAAAATTGTTATTGTTTTTAAAGTGTATAATTGTTGTTGTTGTTGTTGTTGTTGTCGTTCAATGTATGTATGTATATTTCCGATTTATAAATTACTTTAGGGTGGGTGTGTCATGCATGCATGCATGGCCTTTTGTAAACGAACAGACTAAAAGGGAAAAACTGTAAAAACACACATACATGGATGCATGCCATAAATATGGTATACTTCATTATTATTTCCAGTATTTCTTTATAAACAGTATTTTCTTTGTTTAGAACAAATGAATATTATTCGAGGAAAGAGAGAGGTGAGGAGCGGAGAGATCAGCTAAAAAGCTAAACATACTCTCTGGTCTGTTTCTAACGGGGAAAGATCTATTTTTACGATAACAACAACAACAACAACAACAACAATTTCTATTAATTATCACAGGAATATTATTTATGATGAGAAAAAAATTTAAAAAAAAGAGAAAAGGAGAGAACATAACTATAATAACACACATACACACATCACAACAATACTCTCTTAGTTATTACACAGTCGCACCACTAATTCTTTAATAAAATATTGCTGAAAAGCCATTATGATACTCAAAGAAATATGTTTGAATTGGAAAATTTATAGGCCGACCCACCCCCCCCCCCGTGAATATTGAATTTTTTTTAATTATTTTTACATGCTATTACGGCAGAGTGTTTGACGATGATGTCTACATTACGGATGTGTAAAGTGGGAGAAGAAAACCTAAAAATCTGAAATAAATATGTCTAGGAATTCGATTTCGATTCTGCCTAGTAATCATATTCAAATAAATACGAACGAAATGTTGAACAATTGATATTCAGATAATGGATAATTACTTACATTGTCAAAGCAATAGTTTGTAAAGTATTTGGAATATTTACCTGAAATGGAATAAAAAAAGAAAAATTAAAGATAAAACAGAATTTTAAAACATTTAAAATAAAAAAATTCTTTAAAAATATTCTTTCTACGCCTAAAAAATTCAGTAAATCGCTCCCGATATGTCTTACAACGAATCTGGTAACTCAGTTAGACTTAGGTCCACTGCACATAGTAGTGAAGACCAAAGCTTCAGGAGTATAATTAAATTGATAAGAGATAAGTCTAATACAAGATTCAATAGGGACCTAAGGAATCAATTGACCCACAGTTCTCTCCTTACATGTTTCCTGATCAGAAACAGTAGACTCTATGATCTTGGAAAGTACTTCGCAACGATACTTAGTAACAAAAGTGAACACAGTAATCTGGAAACTGCATACTCTCATAAAAAAGAGACTATTTTGTGCTATGCAGATGGGTCTTGAACGGTTGCTGTAACAGGAGCAAGAGCGTTTTGTCCCAAAGTGAAATATTTCAAGTCATATTTCAAGCGGAAGCCTTTGCCATCGAAAGATGTGCTCAATTCGTATTGAAAGGAGGTACAAAAGACGCAACATTTCAATACTAACTTACAGTTAGGCCGTCATTCGTGCACTCGGTTCTGAAGGCGTTAAATTACAAACAAAAATACAACTTCTTTTGGGTTCCAGATCATGTCGGAATTTTAAGCAATCAGCAAGCAGACGAACTTGCGAGAAAGGGAACTTCTACGCCTTTGTTGTAGCCAGAATCCTTCCGTGGAGTGGGAGCTAAAGTTCGGAATGAGATGCTCAACAAAAGAGGAAGATAAAGAAAAGACTCTTCTCAACCCAAGAGGGTTTTAGACATTTTAATGTTTTTGTTTATTGACAACCGGTCTTTTGACAGGGAATTGTCTCGAACCCAACACACTCATGGAACCTGAAAAGCATGAATTCATTCCAGGAAGAAGCTCTTGAGGGCATATCAAGTGCTAACCAGGAAATTGCTCATAGACATGGAAGAGACATTACGGGTAGGCCCTATTAAGTGGAAGGGGATTATAATAGATCATATGGTCCCAGCAGTAATGCACCTCATCATAATAAATCAGCTTTCCAAGTCAGCTTTCTATTCAGAATAAGTGCAAAGAAGAGTGCCAGTTACTTGAGTTTTGCCTTAGTTGACGAACAGGTGGAAGCTAGAACCACATCCGCGAACAAATTCCTAATCACTGACTTACATCAGACGAAGCCTACATTCTTTCTTAATGGAGTCCATAAATCTACCAGAAAAGGTAAAAATTATGTCATCCTCATACGAAATAATCCCACATACGATACGCGAGAACGTTAATGGAATTTAAACAATGCCTAGACTTTTCCTAAACATTTCTAACATTTTCTAAACAGAAGCCTATTGAGAGACACACGAACTAGCTTTCGAAGTGAATATTCTAAATCCTAGGCACTTATAAAGATGATCTAACGATTGACAAGGTTTTCCTTGAAAATCTTTTGATTTACTTACTCAACCAAATTGCAGTTAAGTCCCTAACGAATGTGGTTTCAATCTCCATCTTTGTCCATGAAATTTCAGAAACATTCAAAGGTCATTCCTATAAGCGACATATGGACTGAAAATTGCCATGCTGATGAGTTGACTTCGTGCCAGTACGGAGTTTAAAATCTCTCAAAGTTACAGGACATAGGTCTTTCTGATTGCCACAGGTTAATGGACATTACCGCTCGCTTTACAGAGAAGCTGATCCAGTAGGTACGTGTTGACTTATTACCCAGAGCCTGTTATTCACGTGGTGGACACGTGTGGATAGAAGAAGACGGCTAGCCAAGGCCTAATAGCGATTGTCACGGGCTGAAAGTCTTAGCATTCATTAAGGAAATGACTTCTACGGGAACTATGTTGGCCTGGGGAAGAGGAAGAGGCTTTATTTAAGGTTTTTTAATCTTCACTTTCTGTCATCCTTGACTAAGCTCTTCAAATATAAAGAATTCTTTTTTGAATTCTGCGTTGATTTCCTCTAGAAAAATATTTAATCTCCCGACGCCTTGTCAGTCATGGTTTGTGCAATCACAATAGGCATAAATAGCTGACCCCAGTGGGACCTCTTCGTCAATTGGGCAGGAAACCTCATGGTGATGATCTACAATTTCTTTCTGTAATTTTCTTGGGAGTAACGACAAAAGCCAAAAAAACAGTTCCTCTCGCTCTCAGCTTGTCGTCTTACATTTGTTACTTCTTCTTGCCTAGTTCTTCTATCTTTTTGATGTTCCTTTGTGGTAGGTGTCCCTCTTCTCGCTCTCCTTTTGTTTTTTTTCTTTCCTTTTTGCATTTCTTTTTAAAATGCGGTCAAGCTCAAACTGGTACACAACAGGTTGACCTGACTAACTTACACTCTCTTTCAATGAGAACTTAATAAGCAACAACAAGGAAAGAATGAAGAAGTTTAAAAACAAAATGATGACGATCATCGTACATAGTTATGTGGTCTACCAGTGTATTGTTGCTTTTGTTGTTGTTGTGTGCTCAATGAGAGTAATCAGCGTTTGCTTGAGGGCTGGTCTAAAAACCAAACAAAACACACAATAACAGGAAAAAAAAGAAGAAAGAAAGAAAGAGTTAAAAGAATGTTGTCGTTGAAGAAAGAAACTAAAACAACAACACAACATGACGCAACAGGCTCCACAACATTTGGTGTTTTTCCTGTTTAACTGTTTGCGAATGTTAATGGCAAAACATCGTGTTCGAGTAAACTGATTCTTCTTTCTCCCCATTTTATTTATTGAAGAAGAGCCATTTAGTTGGGCCTCTTTGCCGTTACTCTCTCTTCCATCAACGCATATAGTGTGTTGTGTGTGTGTGCGGCCACATGGTCTGGGCCGACGCCTGAACCAGAGAGAAGGAGAGCGAGTGTAAGTAGGTTATTTTTTTTTCTTTTTTTTTTTTTTTTTTTTCTTTTTTTTTTTTTTTCTTGTTTTTTTTTTGTTGTGCTGGTATTGTGTGCATAGTTATTATCTGTTGTTGCTGTTTGTGGTAATTGAAAGTTGTCTCGCCGTATTTATTCATTTTTGCTGGTTTGTGGCCTGGCCTGTCGGGGACTATACTGCTGCTGTTGATGGTTATTGACATCGTGTATGCTAAGCTTTGCATTATTGTTGCTTTTTTTTCTTTCTTTTTGTTTTATTTGCTGTTGTAGTGGTTTTTTTTCATTTGTTGTTGTTGTTGTTGTTTGTGTTATTGTTGCCGTTGTTAAATTCAAGATCATCATCATGAATACCATTTAAAAGTTTATTGACTTTTTGGCATTTTTTTTTAAATTTTTTTTTTGTATTTTTAACTGTTCACTGCCTCTGCCTCTTTTTTAATGTGGAAATTTAATGATTAAAAAACGTTCTTTTTTTTTTTGCTTATACGACTTTAGTTTTTGTCATAAAAAGTGTAAAAAAAATCAATGACCTCGGATAATAGTGTGCTAGGGATGGCGTTATTTCTCCTCATGACCACGACTTATTTTTTGTTACTTTCTAAACGCTGTTCTTAAAAAGTGCCCTCTCGGACTGCATAGGGGAGCTCAATCTATAGAGGTAGATGAGGCTCATTGTGATACCACAATTTCAAATTTTTTCCCATTCCAGGAACCATTTGGAGCTTCTGATGACGTGACTTACGCAGTAAATGTCCATGCCGGACAATTTTTTTAGATTGTCCATGTGGTAGACACCAAAATGCCTTATCCTTTTCGGGCTTAATGCTGGGCATGTGCCCAACAGGTGAAGAACACAGTCTCCTCCTATTCCTCGTTTTTGCAACTTCTGCAGAAGTCGTTTGTCAAGTTTGTATGACAGTTTTTAGTTTGCCTCGCAGTTTTTCCAGATTATGCATGTGGCAGACACCAAGATGCATTTTTCTTCTCCGACTTAAAGCTAGGCATGTATCCAATAAGCGAAGAACACAGTCTCCTCCTATTCCCCGTCTCTACAACTTGTCATTTGCCAAGTTTCCATGAGCGTCCATTATATAATGCCTCAAAGCGATTAGCAAAGTGGAAATTTATGGAAGGATTTAGTGGCGGTGCCGCATGTAGCCAGTTCATCTGCTCTTCAGTTACCTACAATGACTTATTATGTCCTGACACCCATATTAAATGGGCTTTACATCATCACATTGAGATATCTGCGACAGCTGAAAGTTCATTATTTTGAAATCAAGTGCTTTAATGGCCGCTTAAATATCAGAAAATACGACAATATTCCGCCTGAAGATATTTGCATCTTCAATAATCCTTGCCGTAGCCTGTATTGCCAATACCTTCACCTGAAAGACGCTACGGCAATTCGGCGGCATTATTTGCTGGACTACTCTAATCGATTTTGAGAAAAATCCTCTACCCACAGCTATTGATATTCAATTTGGAGCCATGAGTGAAGCTTCGATGTCAATTTCCTAGAGAAGTCGTTAGATCATTACCCCCCATAGTCCCAAATTCCTTCAGGCTCCTTGCATGACCAGACAGATTTTTGAGAAGATTTTCATGGCAATTTCATTTACTTTCACAGAGTTTTTGCCCAAGGAAGTCTTCGAAAGTAATACTATTTTTTGGATTTGAACCACGGGCTCTAGTTCAATACACTGCCTACTAGACTATGGCGACTGCAATAAGGAATCACTTTAGAATATAAATCGAGGCCATCTGACGGAGCATTATAAACTTAATGAACATTCCTGCTCAAGAAGAAGCATATCAAGACCAGTAAGTAGATTCCATCATAAAGAAAATGAATCACCAGAACACATACTTGGAACCCATTTGGCTTTAATGCATCTTAAAAAGAAACACCTGGGTTATCATTACTGGCACTGCAAAGCATCTTGGTAGTAGATAGTGCATTGCTGCATTAGACATGAGGCTAAGGTTCAAGAAAACCAGATCAAACAATCTCCAGCAAAAGTATTAAAAAAAATATTTCTTCGGCAACTTTCTCTCAGCAGATTTCTGACAAAAACTCTCAGAGTTAATAAAATTTCCATGAAAAGTTTCCCAAACAAATATGTCGTTCGGAATCGACTTTAAGCTGAAGGTACCGCCACTTATGCATAAAAATTAACACACACAACACAAGTGGTGTCAGAAGCTAGGCTTAACCCTGACTAAGGGTTTGCAATGACCAACTTAAGTATGTATGTATGTATATTGATGAACAACATGTTGGGGTTTCTTGGATTGTCTGGCCGCAGCCTATTCTTGCTGCTTTTACATTCTAATGGTGACACACCAAGTGAACCATTATTAGTGTGAGCCACTGTATGAATCTAAAACATTATTTAAATATTGTTAATCATTTCCAAAATGAAATATTTCTTATTTAATTATGTTTCAATAATAATTATGAATGTATTCCCCTCTCTTTAATAGAAATTTAAAACAGAAACCAGTTACGAAATATCAAATATTTTCTAATGTGACACAAAGAAAACAATAAGAAGAAGTAGAAGAAGTTCTTTGATCGAATTCATGCTATTTTAAAGAAGATAATTTATTTAAATTTTGTGCGTTGGATGATTTGATTTTCTCCTCTTCATCTGTAAAATATTCCACAATACAATCTTATCTCACATGTGTGGTATTATAAAAAGCGGTTTTGAAAGTTCTGACTAAAGAAGCCGTTCTGACCTAAATTTTATGTTTTAAAAACCGTTAGAGTTTATTGAAATACGAATATAGAAATTTGAATATTTTTTCAATTTTAAACACGCCAGAAAATAAAAAAAATAAAAATAAAAAATTGCCATAAAAAATTCTCATTCGGAATCATGACAATAAAAAAACATTTTTTGGGGCAACAACCTGAGTCAATAATGTTGTACAAGCATCTACGGAATTTCAAAAAACATCAAGAGAATCCCGACTATATGGTAAGTGCATCAAGACTTCTCCAACTAAGTTCGCTCAAATTCTGGCGGGTCTGAAAAACGCTAAACGTACCTTAATAGTATGAAGAAGGCTTACAGGGATGCAACCCGGGGATGCACCCCAGCAATTATGCTTTGGATGTATACCATGATGGTCAGACCAATAGTGAGCAGACAAAAGCAATCTAAAAACAGCTTAAATGAAGTTAAACAAGATACAGAGCCTAGGCTAGCATGTGTTTGACATAACAGCACCAAAGAGAATTTATCCTACAGCGGCGCTAGAGTTTCTGTTATATTTAAGTCCGCTCCACATGGTAGTGAAGATCAAAACTTCAAATTCTCATGTTTAGGTTACTGGCCGACAAAGCTAACATGAAATTCATGAACGGACTTCGCGATCTAAGGAAACAATTGGTTGACAACTCGCCAATAGCCGCTATGATTTTGGTAAATGCTTCGCAACGAAACTTAGTAACAAAAATGTCTGGAAACCGCATACCCTCTTAAAAGAGGGTCTATTTCTTGATATACAGATGCATCAAGTACGGATATGGGAACAGGGACAAGAGTTTTTAGTTCCAGAATGAAATATTCCAAGAGCATTGGCACACACGGGTATCTTCCAGACGGAATTCTATGCCACCCTAACATATGCTCAAATTCAACTTGAATAGCAGGTACATAAGACAGAACAAAGCAATGCTAACTGACGGATGGACTGTCATTCAAACATTCTGCTTTAGTGATATAGTGTGTGGCTGTCTGGAAAAGCTGAATCTGATGGGTAGCAAACCTCTGCCGATCCCATATCATGTCACAATTGACAGCAATAAGTGAGCTTCCAACCTAAACAGGAACGTACAGAGAGCTTCACCTTAAGGTGATCTGAGTGAAAGGGTAGACTGTGGCACAATTATTAAGAGTTCTTATAAGACTTTCTTATAGGCTGGCTGATCACTGCAGTGTTTTCCAAGCAGGAAGATCATGGCTATTTTGAAGGCCGTACAATGCTTATTGAGCCGTGGCATGTTCCCTGAAAACCTGTCCACTTACTGCTTAATTGGAGAATAACAATACGATTAACGGATATCGGCCTGCCTTAACACGTCCTTCCCGGCGCCTCTACTTCTTGCGTGCCTTTGGCAGTTGGTCAAACCAATCGATGACAGACAGGAATCGATTTAGTCCTTCCAACGCAAACATGGTCTTTCTGACAAGTGCAAATCCCCGCATCAAATGCTTGTGTCGCTGGAGCATCCTCCTCCTCCATTCGAACGACATGGCCGAGCCAGGATGTTAAATAAGCTGCACAGCGTCCATGTCGTTAACGAGTTCATGCAGCGCACTGTTGGATCGGATGCGGATATCGTCTCCAACTCACACTGGACCGAAGATCTGACGTACGACTTTTCTCTCGAATACTCTTATGCATCTCGAATACTCTGCTGCATCAGTGCTTAATAATGTCCATGCCTCTGCGCCATAAAGAAGTTCGGGGAGGATCAGCATCTTGTAGAGTATTAGTTTTGTAGTACGAGAGAGGTCTCTTCAACTCAAATGCCTATTTGGACCGTAGTAGCACCTGTTGGCAAGAGGATAAGGATACCCTAAAAAGCTTTGGGGAAATCGATCGTATGGTGGTAGTCCTAAAGCACCTCTTCATGACGATAACAATCTGTCCATGCCTTTGCACCATAAAGAAGTACGGGAAGGATGAGCGTTTAGTTTTGTCATACGAGAGAGGTCTCCGTGCTGCTCAATTGCCTATTGAGATCACAGTAGGTCTTGATGGCAAGAGTGATTCTGCGCTTGTTCTCTCACTCGTTTTACATTATAGCCTAGAAAGTTTTAAGAGAGTAAAATAGAGCGTATGATGACGATATCATGACGATAACAATCTGAAGAGTTGCATTTTTTGTTGTTATGGAAGCCATCTTTGACTTTTAGAACATTATAGAGTGCCAGAGACTAGTTAGGAGCTTAGATGATTCTCAAAAGTGATTGTCAAAGTAATTTTTGATAAGGAAATATGGTTTGTTAGGCTTTAAATATTACGATTTAGCTGAGGCAGTTGACAACAATTTTTTAGCACTGACAGTCATCATTTGAAACTACTTTGTATGGCGAAATATTTGCAAACTCTTAAGAGACTTAAAAACTGGAGTTCAACGTACATTTACCCTATAAAAAATGAAAAGAGATCAGGTGTTTGTTTTGTATGTTTTTTTTTGTATATTTCTTATTGCTTTTGTTGTTGTCTAATTATTTTTTATGGCCCAATTAATTTTATTACGTTTTTTAACAAAAAGTTTTTCAAGAAGGTTAATGGCATGCATGGGAGGAGAGGAGGAGGTAACATACATATTTAAAGTTGAGTTTAAATGTTCAGGTTCATTTAAATTGTAATTGCCAAAGGGGGAAAGAGAAGAGAAGGAAATAAAAAAAGGCCTAATAATACTTACTGCTTAATATAATGAATTATTAATGTTTTGATACTCTTAGCCGGCTTAAATTAAACAAAAAAAAGCAAAAAAACACAAAGAAATGACAGGAAAAAAAGCGTTTTTTTTATTCTGCAGTTCTTATTTTTCGCTACCTTAACCAAATTTGTCCCATATGACTGGCCTTCAACCCATAACGACAATGACAACAACCCCATAGATAGATCGACAGACATACACACACACACATAAAATAGACCTTTTTTTACGAATTTTTTTTTTTATCGAAAATGTTGAAAAAATTTTAATGAGTAGACAACACCAACAACTGATATTGATATTGGACAATACAATAAAAAGTGCCGTATATTAGTAACGTGCACACACAGGCAACAACAACAACATTTATTCACAATATTACCCCCCATAACAATACGCAACAACAATAATAGCAGCAAGCAAACGTATTGTCATCATTGTGAGTTGACTGGGAAAGAGAAATAAAAAAAAAACCTTTTGCAAGTACAATACACTCGCACATAGGCTGTTAATTTTCTTATTTCCTTTCTTGTTCTATTTTTTTTTGTTTGTTTGTTTTTGTTGTCAGAGTATTGAACCGACAAGCAAATTGCGCCTTGAGTGAAAGGTTATATTTGACAAATGCTGGCAAATGATCAGGACGCAAGCAGTTGAAGCCGCAACTGCACCTGCCAAACGACTTTTCTTGTCCTTGATGTGTGTTTCGTCTAAGGGATTCTGTATCTTGAGGTGACAGCACTCTCTCTGACTGTCAGCCTCGATTTGTCTCA
>QOCX01005401.1:0-10151 GCA_005959815.1 Sarcophaga bullata | reverse complement strand
CCTCAAAGACTCGACACTCATCTGATGTGGAATTAAAATTATTCACTTAGTCAGGAAGTCAGTTTTCACAATATGCTTACTGACAGAAAGGTGCGCCCAGAAATTTACCAACAATTATTTGCCAATTCAATACACTAGCAGAACAGATGCGCCATTGATTCTTCACTGTAATTTTCTCCTTTAATTTCAACAATTTCTGTTGTGCCATACTCTTTGCCCTTATTATTGCTGAAAGACTCCGTATGTGTCTGGTGAGTGGGACGATATCCGATCGACTTGGTTCATCAGCTTTCTCATTTCCATTGATATTATAGTGCCCTGTAACTCTACATAAGATTACTTGATCGCCTGATTTCAAATCCATCAATTTCTCTTGACATCGCGCTACTAGCTTCGAAAACGGATTAATTAATGCAAGGGCTAATGTAGTCCCGTAAGTCTAGCAGGTAGTGTGTTGGCATTTTAGAGGTCACGGTTAAAACCCAAGGTGAGACATCTCCAACAAAACGAAATAAACTGCCTCTCAGCACATTTCTGGTAGAAACTCTAAGAGTAAATTAAATTGTCCTGAGATGTTTCTAAAAAAGGCTGTCGTTCGGAGTTGACGTTAAACCGCAGTACCCGCCACTCATGTATGAAATCAATACACACAATATAACACACGTAATCCTATTCGAAGGGTTGTAATGACCAATTATGTGTGTATGTAAGGGCTTGTTGATTATTGTATTCCCCTTAGTTTTTATTCCTACTCTACCTAGACTTACGTAATTCGTAAGATTGTCAGCTGTATATTGGCTTATTAGAGTCCGCAGTTCAAAGCTCAGTTCAAATATCTCGAACAAAATGAAATATTTCTTTCAGTGAATTTCTTTCAGCATTCTTATGTCAAATACTTTAAGACTAAAATAAATTGCTACAAAAACTTTCTCTGTCATTCACAACGTTAATACGTAGGTTGCAACACATAGCTGATAATTCTGATTAAAGGATTGTAATGGCCAACTAAATAGGGAAGTTGTATGACTTAACTTGCTCTCAGTAAACCCCTGCATCGACAGCAGCATCACCTTCAAGATCGATCCCGACCCTCTCCATCTATACACGGATACAATGTTGTGAAATATATTTGTCCTCGTTGGCCTTCTATCACAGAGTAAAACCGTAAAGGTACGTAGACGAAATTCAGTGAGTATGATCCAATTGCAGTCCCCATGTTTCACTTCTTTCCTTCAATTTTATTTTGGATCAGCAAAATTTTTCATTTCAGCCTTGGTTTTCAGTCCTTACTGCGTAATAACAAAAATGGAATATTTTGGCATTCTAAAATTTGGTAAGGTAAAGTACTTAATTTTGTACTTTCTGAATTCAAAATTACCATGGGTTCTATGTTGTTGGCCGACAATGCAAGAACCTGATTCTCTAAGGAGCTTTTAGTGCTATTTTCAAGATTTTGGTATCTAATTTTATGTTACGAAATCTGATGGTTGTCCTTCCCGCGCATAAAATGTACTGAAATCGGGATGCTGGTCCGTTGAATCAACAGTTGTTATGATTTTTATCCAGTTACCTACTTGTCGAAAAGAGTTGTATTACAGGAATAAGTAATTTATTGGCATTTTCACTAGACCTTGGATGATCTTTTTGGATACACTTCACAACAATCAAACGCACCTCTCCACCATATACGAATGAATTTAAGTCATAAAGCTTTTACAATAGAGGAAAGACAATAAATTTACTAGTGGATTACAAAAATCAAAATAGGAAGATTTTTAAATTTATGACACGTTTAAGGTCATATTAGCTTTGCTTGCAGTTGGTGTTGACTATTGTCCTCAAATGATGATGGCATAGCTTGTATTGTCTAAAAAATCTGTTTGTGCTTTGACTTGGCAGAATTTAGTCAGACTATAGAAAACTCCTACATATGAGGATTGAATTGATTACTGAACATAGCCTATTATTCGTTAGAGCGAAGAATGAAATTATAACTCACCTCTCTGCTTTGTCTACGTCGACTTGGCATGGTTAACTAACCGATAAACTGACATTACGAGGTGCAATGGTTTCTATAAATAATTAGGGTATAATTCAATTCAGTATTATTTAGGATTACAATCTAGGCTCTCACAGCACCAATATTGTGCCCAAGTAAGTTAATTTTCTTAATAAGATGAGGTACCTACAATTTAACGTCGACTTCGGGCGACAAACTTGAGAAACTTGTAATGTCAGTTTTATTTACTCTCAGGGTGTTTCCCAGAACTCTGCTGACAAGAACTTATCAAATGAAATATTTTCTTTTTTTTATTTCGCTTTGTTCAAGATGTCCAAGCTGGGGCTTGAACTATGAACTAATAAGTGACTTCATTCAATAATCATCTGAAGAAGTCTGTAATGGTTCTTGGATATTCATGGATATGTATGTCTTCAGCTAGAAAAACTTAAATAATTGATGTGTTTCCGTTATTTAAACCAAAATTAGAAAACCAAGTTAACTACCCCCTTTCGACCTATGCCTAGCCTGGATACAGATAAAAAAAGTATCATTGCTTGTCATAACACGTATGTATGGGACTAGTCGATAGTTGTATATACAGTTGACCGTATAAAATCGATTATTTCCTGCAAGATAAGATCAGCATTGCTAGCGGTAATGTTGTTTTCCAACACTGAAATTATAATTGAATTGCTCCAGTATACAAGAAATTTCGCAAAGTCCTGCAACAAATAGTCAATGGGATGAATAACGCCATTGACAACCACCGAACTGATTCAAAACTTGAGATTAATTGCTTATCAAATTCTACTCTCAGAATTTTGTTCTCCATAGGTTCATAATATCCAGTGTCTTGCGATATAGGGCATGTGGCAGTAAGTTCCCTGCGGTACCTTGTTCCATCGTACTTAAAGACTTATCGCACAAACTGTGCGTAATTCAGAGTATATGGGCTACTCTTGGACTGTGTTTGGTTGCGCTTTGCACTAAATTCTCATTGGGCCATATCCAATGAATTACAATCGCTGTTCGACTGTTAGTCTGTGTGAAATAGCCAATAAAAATAAGTATTTTTGAGAAAATGTACATAGAAGACGAGGATAACGATTGTCAAACTTTCTTCTAAGCTTTGACACTTTCGCTGTTATTGAATGAATTCCTTTTGATGTCTGTCTTCATTTCAATTTAAAAGCATTTCTAACATTGTCGTTCATTTTTTTTTGAAGGAGAGCCAGAGGAAGGCCGTTTTATTAAATGGGAGCGGGTACTTTTAAAGTGGTGCTAGTCATTTTAGCCACGTTATGGATTTGATAGTGTTTTTTGTGTTTTAAGTTCTGCTATTTAGTTGGATTTTGTTGCGTTGTTCTTCTTGTTTTTTGTGTTGTTGTTGTTGTTGTTGTTGCTTTTAAGTTATTTCTGTTTTTTGTTGTTTTTTGTTTGTTTTCAATTCAAACATTTTAGATTTAGTATCGACCATTTGTGCAGTTTTGTTTATTAGTTTTTAGAATGATACACAATGCAGCAGGTTAAGAGAATGCCAGCCAGATTGAATGAATGTTCGTTCATAAGATTTCTATGTACGTACGTATGTCTGTCCGTAAAGCATAAATGTTGTTGGTCTAAAGCAGGACCAAGTAGGCAAGTATGCAAGTATGCAAGTGTATGTGTGTGTGTGTGTGTATGTTAAGGTATGTTTATTTCGTAAACTATGAATGAATGAATGAATGAATGAATGAATTGCAATGAATGAGTGAATAATTGCTGCAGTGCAATTATATGTGTTTTAAATGTTGCTGTAGTTGTTTTCCCCTTCTATTTTTTGTTGCATTATAAAATGTTGTATCGTATATGCATGCATTGGTGCTATATGGTGGTGGTGATGGTGTTGCAATATGTTTGAACATACACTTGTATTGTGTATTAAATTTCATTAAGGTTTGGTTGGCGCAATTTGGAAATAAAACACACAATATTTCATATCATTTCATGCATACACTACTACTCGTACGAGTACCACTTAAATTTATGGCAATACATTTTATTGAGTGCAGATTTTTAAATGGCCTGGCCACGTTAAGTTTGTTTTACCTCGCCATACAGTGATTAGTTTTGATTTGTTTGGCCTCCGCAGCTGATATTTCTAATGGGGCTGGAGCAATATTTTCAAACAGTAATTAACCAAAACAGTACATTATGTTATGCGGCACAATTACACATAATATTATACCCAATTGTGTAATTATTCGGTGAAGTTCTTTTGTAAATTTAATCTACAATTTCATGTTAAAATTTAACGAAATTAAATGGGCATTCAGCGAAGGGCGCTGTGGCGCCAGCTGACCATTATTACAACTCACCGTTAACGTTGGGTTTAGTTGAAGATAACTTTAGCTAAAGTGAACTTTAAAGTCAACTTTAACTTTTTTTCGTTATTACAACCTAATGATAAAATAAACTTAAGTTTTTCAAAAATATGGCAGTACCAGATCAATGTCGATAGCATTACGTAAATGAACAAGTTTTCTTAAAAACGCTGCTGGCAACGACTATGCTAGTTTTTTGCTTGGTGATTGCCATTTTGATTATATTTTGAAGATTCCAATATAGTAGGTAATCATATAATATGGCTAGTTCATACATAAACACTAGCTTTAAATGTTACCAGTAGGATGATCCCGCCTTTAGCTAACGTCCACATATAATAACGAGCAAGTTGTAATAAATGGCCCTAAGTATTTTATGTCTTCAATGCTTCAACCTCTGGTTGACATTGCACAACTCGATTTCACTGGCATCTATTTATACAAATACGCAGAATAAGTCCCAATAGGATTACGAAGATTTATCAGTTGATAACATTTATTTGTTTGTAACTCACATTTGTCGAATTATTTGCCAAACATTATGGATCTGTATATAGCATTCAATAGACGAGCAACTAATAAAATTATTTTATCAAAAGATGTGTTCTTTAGGAAACGCACCGTGATTTTGCACTCCATTTTACAAGTGGTAAAACTCCGTCCTACTGAAAGGGCGAAATGTGAGAGGTAAATGGAGTCCTCCCAGGTTCAGTAAATGATCGACTGACATCCGAAAGAACTCAGGAACTGAAGATAATTAATCATAGACAACGACGTGCATTGGACTGAATGCAATAGGTTGACAACTGACCATAACTTTTTGTTTCAGGCGACGAGTACAGTTCTGGTTGAATGGGTACGCACATCAACAAAATTGTTGAATTTGATGCAATACCAATACACATGAGGTCAAAGACAATCCAGTGCGTCCCAAATGGTCACTGCTTATATGATTTTAGACGGACAGGGTTTAAACAGTAGTCAACGCTATCTATCATCGTTGTCTAGAAATAGTCGTCAACTATTCGGTTTAGTTACTCCGATAAAAGTTAAATTCATTCTTAATATTCGGAGTGATAATGATACGAGTTATTTTCAAGCCTTCCCTTGAGTTGCATTGTTTCAGGAAACTATACAGGTGAGGACTTTGTACAATTTCCGTCAGAGAGCCTAAAGTCTTAATTATTTTTTATTTTCAATTTACTACCAACCATTCGGAGTAATAAAACAAAACTTGAAACTGAAGAGAAAAATCCGAAATAATTCAAGAGAAATAATTACAAACCTTCAGTCAGGATTAAAACCTAGTTTCTTACACCACTTATGCAGTGTGTTTTAATTTAATTCATTAGTAGGTTCCAGATTTTTGAGAAGTTTTTCATGGCAATTTGATTTTCTCACAGGGTTTTTGCTAGAAATCTGGGGAGAGGAAGTTGCCAAAGAAATATTTCTTCAATTTTGTTTTGTTAAGGACATTTTAACTGCTCGTGTCTCATAAGCCAATACACTACCTTCGAGACTACGATGACTTTACAACATTGTTAATCAGTTCATCAAATATCAGATGGACTGTATATACCTTTAGGAGAGTAATGCTAAAAGGTCACCAGTAGAACTGTCACTGACCAGATTGTGTATAGAACTGGCCTATAGACATTTTACAAAATAATGGTTGGTAGTTTTTAAGCGTTACATTAGCTACCTTACAGAAAGATGGAATAAATACTGGCTCGATAAGAGCAAACGCCAAAAAAATTGCTTCAGTCTCAGTGCTGGAATACTAACTGGCACAGAAGATTTGTTGATATTGAGTTCCGTGAAAATTCTTTTCATATTGTATTTAAAATAAAAATTAGACTAACAATACATGAGAAGCTAGGTCGTAATCCTGTCCGAAGGGTTCTAATGACCAAAGTACACTCGTATATACATCTCCATCAGTTTCATGGTTGCAGGAGCTTTTTGTCGATGTTTTGTGTCATCAGAGGTTTTTGAATAAATTTTTTTATTTTTGTTAAACCCTTTCTAAATTCACATTTTATTCATGAGTATTTATTATTTAAAAAACAATAAAAAAAAAAACAACTTTTCAGACTATTTTACCTGATTATACCGTATTTACCTTATCCACTTGGTAACGCTTTTATTTTTATTATCTCCCTTTCTAAATGTCATGACACTTTCCATATATTTAAAGTTAACCACTGGCTGACTGACTGACTGACTGCATACAAATAGAAATACAAATACAACAAACAGTAACAATAACAATAACAAACAAAAATATAACCGAAACGAATAAACGTTGCAAAATAACAATTTTGTTTGGAAAAATAATCATAAATCCATCGGATCGTCCGTCATAATTTTCCAAGTTTTATGGCTCAATAACATACAAAAAAAAACAAAAACAAAAAAAAACAATAACAACACAGTAACGTCGTATATTTTACAAAACAACGATAAAAACAAATTCACTGACGACAAACCAAGCAAAAACTGAAATAAAATACAGAAAAATTTCTCGGGGAGAAAAAAAAAACAGAAACGGAAAAACTAAAAAAAAAAAAAAAAACAAAATCAGACGCACTGTCTACAGTTTTATGGAAAACTTTACACAGCCAAAGAATTGCAAAGTAAATCATAGAAAACGGCGAGTAAGTTTGTAAAAGTCCGCCACCCCAAAGTGGTAGTATAAAGTAAGTTTAAGGTAAGGTCATCTATACATACATACATGTACGTACATACATACATACATACATACATACAAATGTAATATTCTTCTTGGGGAGTTACAACACAAAAGTGCATTTTTATTGAAAACTTAAGGGACTCAACAATAATGTGGGGTTGCTAGTGGCGCTAGGTTAAGTGAGCAAATGGGCAAGTAAGCGAAATGGTGTGAATATGAATATTTTTCGATTGTTATTGTAAACCTTCAGATAGAAATCAAAAATTATTTTCATTTCCATACAAACTTATCGTTATTTACGCTAACAACAGAGGCAATAACTTCTTTTTTATGGCATTTAAGCTCTACAAACTGAAATAAAATGTTACAACAACAACAACAACAACAACAATAAACAAATGGAAAAATTATTTTAACATACCAATAAATAATATTTCTTGTCCTAGTCATTATTTTCATTACGATTCTCATTCTTTTTTTCTTTTTTTTTTGTTCGCATTCAATTTACTTGCATAAAATTAACACTAGCGCTACCAACGGTTCCTACAACTGAACCCTTTATGGCGGCAGCCAGAGGCAGTTACATAATGTTTCTACAAGGAACATCATATCTGTAGTAAAGCGAGTTTGGTGAACAAGTATTAACAGATTTTAGGGAATTTCAATTACCAACAACATCATACGATTTGATGACTACGCATTAGACTACATTTTGTGGGCATAAGTTAAGACTCTCTCGTGTACAGAGTCGGAACAATTCGAATATTGAACGACAATATTTCAGCTGGTGAAGATGTAAATTTAAAATTTAAGAATTTTACCAGTCATCTTAGTCTAGTAGTTAATGTGTTAGCTTATTAGACGTGAGGCCGTGGTTCAAACCACAGATCGTACATCAAGCCATCCTCTCAGCAGATTTTTATCAAAAACTCTGAGAGTAAATAAAATTGCCATGAAAAGTTTCCCACTAATTTGTCTTTCGTAGTGGACTTTAAACTGTAGGGCCCGCCACACATGGGTAAATTTAACACCTGCAACACAAGAGGTGCTTGAAGCTAGGTCGTACTCCTGACTGAGGGTTCTAATGACCAATTATGAATGAAATTTTCTGTTTTTTTTTTCGATTTAGAAAACCCAACCTAAGTTATCACCCTTTTACAAAGAAATAATCTCCGGTTTCGATGCTAATCGAACCGAGCGGAAATGCAACTCTTTTCTGGATCTTGTTCTGGATGCAAAGATATCTTAGAAACCAAACATAATTAACAGTGTGAAACAGGCCTATCTTAAAGAATGTCTAGTATAGTGGGAATCCCTTGGTAGTACAACAAATTTGCAACTGATACGGCGGTTGCAAAGATCTGCCTGCATAAATGTAAAGGAGCGTGTCCTTTTTATTGATCTCTATTTTAAGGGCTTAGCGACTAAGATTATTAGACGTCTGTAGGTGTCTTGACAGTCGTATGAATTATGGTCACACAAGGATCCTGAAAGAATTTGGGACCATCGGGAGCAGTTGTACATAATAACGGAAGACGACTTCTTAAGAAAATTCAGGACATCCATTCCGAAGAACGAGGTATGGAAGAAAGGTGTAGTGCCCCTCGTAAAAGATTTCGAAGAAGCTTTCAGTGATTTGAATCAAATTAAATGGAACTATTCAGAATTTTTCAGAATCAATTGGAATAGGTCATAGGTCCATAAGGCTGCGAATGACTTTTTCGGGAATGCAAGTCGCGATGAAAATTATTGAAGATGCAAATATCTCCAGAACACGTATTACCATACTTTCTGATAGTCACACGGCTATCAAAGCATTAAGTTCCAATGTAATTAACTACAAGATGGTGTATAGCTGTCGCAGGTATCTCAACGTATTAGCGCGAATGATATGGCATGTACACATCATCTGAGTATCATGACATCGTGGCATAACAGGTAACTATAGAACGGATTAACTGGCCAAAATGCTGCACAGCATTGAACTCTCCAATGATTTCTCTACCTTCGGAATCCCTTTAAAGAATTTATAATCGACAAAACAGTCCTTTAATCCGACAACGCCGTATAGGCGGCATCGAAGATGATTTTTCGATTAAAATCAGTGGCAGTTACCAATTGCCTTAGAGCCCATTCATGGTCGTTTTCTTTCAGTTCCTGGGTCAGTTGAATTTACTACGGACGAATTCTTGTGAGGCACGCGAAATTGACTGACTCGGATTCTCCTACACACTCTCACGGACTGAGGCGATGTTATCGGAAGATCTTAAGTTTCGTCAAAACACGGGTGCTGATTGATCTTTTAATAAGCCTTTGGACCCGAATTTATCCACCATATTGCCAATAATCCTCTCGTTAGGATGCCACAGAATATCCGTTTTGATTAAAAACTTTCTACGTATTGTTGAACACTATATCTGTCCAGAGTGATTTGGCAAAACAGACCTGAATAAAAGGCAAATAATTCGACATAAGACGCAGCAATCTAATAGGTAATGCGTTGGCTTATTGGACGACATCTAACCCAGCTGAGACATTTCGAATAAAATGAAATACGAAAAGGTATATCTTTCGGTGACTTTATCTTTACAGTCTTCTCATAAAAATGCGGAGAGAAAATAAAATTTCCATGAAAAGTTTTTCAATTCCGTACGTCAGAGTCGAAGTTAAACAGCAGTTCCAGGTGCTCATGTTAAACAATTCTCTATTAACGTCCTCTCAGACGTTCTAAATGGAAATTGTTCTCCGTATTTTCTACCCACAACAGAAAACAGAAAAGAAAAACAAAAGTAATGGTCCATTGAACTGTTGCCAGACCATGTACCAAATTTCAAATTGACTTGAACTCGAACGTAACATTTAATTTTGACAGTATAATCGAATATTCCCTAAATTTAAT
Source organism: Sarcophaga bullata (assembly GCA_005959815.1). NCBI lineage: Eukaryota > Metazoa > Arthropoda > Insecta > Diptera > Sarcophagidae > Sarcophaga > Sarcophaga bullata. The sequence continues at coordinate 195 of QOCX01005401.1, read as the reverse complement.
CGATCTTTATTCTAAATGTGACATTTTCAGACCAATAACCGGTGTTTATAGTGTTAATTATAACATAAATTAAGTTCTTATAACTGTATTGTCAATTGAGTAATAAAAATGGCGCAAAACTGACAACATTTGACAATTAGCGTGCACTCCAGTGTGACATATCATTGTAGCCAAATGGACATTACAAACGACGTC
>QOCX01005400.1:0-12888 GCA_005959815.1 Sarcophaga bullata | reverse complement strand
GAATTTGTAAAGAAAAGTAAATGAAATTTAAAGACGCGTCTTTCAACGATCCAACTTTAAGAAACTTATCTGGAGAGATGAGTTGAGATACCACAAAAAAGTTCAAAACGCGTCAGATCATAGAAATGATCATGTTGGTTTTAATTTTCCGTAGCCAACTTTTAGTCTGCTCATAAGACATCACATGTTGAACCATAAAGGCCTAGCAAGTAGTGAGTTGCCGTTTATTAGGCAGGAGTCCGAGTTAACAATCCAGATCAGATAGCCTCCAATCTAAAACGAAATAATAAAAATATATTTCTCTTACGACTTCCTCTCGGCAAACTTCTACCTCTCTTCTCTTAGATATCAAGGCGGAAATTGTGCTATAAAATGGTCTGTTTTTCATACGTGAATTCAGTTGCGCTCTTTAGGCTCTTGACAAAAACAGAACGAAAACACGTTCGTAATTGTTATGGATAATAAGCCGGACTATTTCTCTGTAGATTGTTTGCAGAAGTACTCCATCCGTTATCCATGAACATTATCTTATACAAGCTGCCAAAGGATTTTCAACGCCAAAAAAAAGATGAGAATGACGTGAGCCTGTTTAAACCGATATCTTGAGAAAAGCAAGTGTTGCTGCCATACTTGTACAAACGTCGGCATGCCAATTCAAATGTATTATCAGAAAGCGCGATTCAAATCTCATGTCGAAAACTTAGCTAAACCTGATTTGACAGTGACTTGATGGCGGTGATGCTGGACATTCGATCGCTTGATGAGATGATAACCCAATTTGTTTATTTTTTGCTTGTGAATATCAAATTGTAAGAGTTCCTTGTGGAACACAACGGTTTATTTGAATTGCTTGTAGGCTTTATGCAAATCCAACTTGTCTTAATACCTCGTTATTTTTATTATCGCAGAATTTAGGTACAGTACGTTTAGGTATCATTTCGTTTTGTTCTACTTTAAAATATACTTTTGGTGTGGCAAGAGTAACGAAAAGAGAGAGAGAGAAGGAGGAGTGTCCACTGAATGGTGGCAGGAACTGTGTTGAGTGGCAAATAAGAAATCTCACTTTCAACTGCAACACAAATTGTTGATCATGGCCACATCACACTGACTCTATGCTTGTTGATTAGGACATGAGTAGACAGGCAAGGAAAGCATAAGAAAAATAAGTTCGCATATTAAGCAGCTCAATTAAGAAAAAAAAAAAAGAATCCTTTTAAAGATTACATTTATGAACAAAAAAAAAAAAATAAAAAGAAAATAATAAAAGAAAAGAAAAAAGAACCTGAATTGAACTTTACTGTAAAAACTAAAAATTTTGATAAATTCGTACTCACTAGAACTACTTGCGAACATCATTGCAAGATATAGTGTATGAGGTGTTACTCATGGGAAATGATATATCGCGTACATTAATATTTGTCATATAAAAGTTTTCTGAAAGATTTCATTTCCATTTCCTGTACCATGCCATAGTATCGCGCCATAAATCAAACGGACTCTAATAAAAAAAATAAAAAAAAGAAAAAGAAAATCTAGAAATTGCTAGCAAGTAACATTCCTTGTTGTGTTCTTTCTCGTTTTCTTTCTGTATCTACTCTATGCTTTTGTTTGAACAAAGCAAAAATTTAAATTCTTAAGCAACAAGTGGTTTTTTTTATTATTATTCTGACAACAGAGAGCAAACAAAAAAAAAAAAAAAAAAATAAGAAATAAGAGAATATTATGCGTGATTATTGCTTGAAGGGAAAGCGGTTGAAACTAAGAAATTAATAAATTTAAGGAGAAAATAACCTTTAAAAGTTTTTACAATGGCCCAGCCTTATGTCAAGCCCCTTCTGTGTTGCATCAAAATTATTAGATATGCCTACACCGACGACGATGACGGCGTGGATATCGCCGCCTAGCCGGAACGAGGTCAAACTCGCATTATGCGATTTAAAAACATAAACGCGGCTGTCCTGTTGATGGCCTCCCCGCTGTAGGTTTTGGTTTTTAGAAGACCGGTTTAATGAGGTGATTAGGCGCATGCACCAGCTTATTTAGAAAATGGCTAGAGAAAGTAGGCCCAACCATTGAACCTGCAGTGCCCTCTGTCCTGTCTTGGAAAAGGTAGACTCACTATGTCTAACTACAGTATAAGCCTCGTCCCTATAGCATACAAGGTCTTACAGGCGATATGTGTGAACGACTGAAGCCACTCGCAAAACACTGATTGACTATCATGCGGCTCCAGAGCCTGCAAATTAGCCCCACCATAGACCAGATCTCCTACACTACGCCAAATCCTGGAAAAGACCCACGAAAAGACAAATGACACACACCACTTTTGTTGACTATAAGGACAGCCTCTCGATACCCAGTAAGGGATCGTGTGCGCATGCAGATGTCTGAGCTCGGATTACCTGAGAATCCAGATCCTGCAGCTCCGTCAAGGTTAGAAGGACCTCCCGAGCTTGGATACCGTGCGAGGTTTCAGACAAGCAGGTCCCTGTATCAGTGACCTCCAACTCGTCCTGAAAGGCTTACGTAGGTATTTGAAGAAACTAGAAGTCATCAGGAACACTACTAGGCAGACAGTAGTTGCCTACACATTACGGATTTTCAAACGATAGAATGCGAGAGTGAAAGCGCCTAGTCTGTACGTAGTCGTGTGCTATATTAGACGTCGGCCACATTCAAACACCAGATTAAAATATCTTCCTATAAATGCAGATTTAAACATTCCTTCGATGACCTCTCAGAAGATTTCTGGCAACAATTCTGAAGACGAAATAAAAAAATTGCCATGAAAAGTTTCTCAAAAAAATCGTCATTCGGGATACTTTGTAAACTGGAGCGTCACGCCAATCGTGTATAAGTATTAAAGCAAAGATCGTAATCCTGACTGAGCGTTGTAATGGCCAATTGGTATGGTATATGCGTGTGGCTAAAAGTATTCAGATCGCGAGCTTACGAAGGAGTTGGCAATTAGCAGTAAGTTATGTGGCTCGATTCGGTACGGCCGACTATAATGCCTTCGACGTCATTGTACCCTCTAGAATCATAACGTGCAGAGCAACTGTGCAGTCTTCGACTGAATGGTGGTACTCTGTACTTATTAACGGGATTGAACATTCAATAACTACTTGATAAGCTGCAAAAATGCGTATCGTTACCGTCGATGTGATGTTATGCCACCTCCGAGCTATGGATCTTATGTAGTTCTACCTCTTGAATGCCATCTCATTCTGTCGCTGAGATACGAGGCACAGATGGCAGGACAAATTTAAAAATATACAGAGAAGGATTCTGAAGTAAGTTTCAATTTCTCGTTTGTATTATAATAAGAAGTATGTCGGTTGACATATTAATTAATTGTGCTTATTTTTAATTTGTTAGCAAAATTTTCGTCAAACTGTCCTGATTGTAATAGATAAAAAACGACTGACAGCAACAGAGTTGTTCCCCTTCTTAACATGTGCCTTTATAAAAAACAACGTCAAAAACAAAAAGACCCAAAACTAATGGCCGGACACGAAGTTAAAAATATAAAGCTGAGTAGAGTTTGGTAGATCGCCTCTCGTAAAGGAGTGAGAGCTGTGAGCAATAGGGACTCGTAGTAAGGCGAGAGGTTAAGCTTGGTGCATGCTTATAGCCAGTGCGTAATAGGTGTTAAGGAAAAAATTTTGTTGTTTTTCATCTCTTAGGATGCGTTATGGTATCTTGTAGGTATGATGGTAGCTTCGCTCAGCGTGCAGTAGTGTTTCTTTTTTGGGCTGCTTTTCAAAAGTTAATTCTTTGTCTTCATGGCGTTGATTGGTAAGATTTTCGATCGTATCAGTTGGTAGACGCGTACTGCTTTCTCATAGAGAAAATTAAGGTGGAAAAGAATACTTAAGGCCCTGACCAACAATATTAATGCAGAAACTAAAATATCCATAATTTAATCGAAAACATGTCAAAATTTTCGAATGGGAGAATAGCTGCGACAGATCACACATTTTTAACAAAATAACTAGAGAAAGACAAGAGTCAAGGACTTCGAAGACTACCCAGCAAGACTTCTGCAATAAACAACAATAATTTTGTGGCACTCTTCTATGGTCTTATCTAGTAGTACGTGTTGCTTATAGACAAAGCCAGGTTCGAAACCCTCGCAGACATCAAAAACAAAATCTAAAAAAAAGCAATATTTCTTGGCGACCTCTCCTCAGCAGATCTCTAGCAATTAAGAGCGTCAACACGAAAATTGCTCAGTGAAAAGTTTCTCTAAATCTGTCTCCGAGTCGATGTTCAAACTGAGGTCCACCATCGTACTAAAAATTAACACACACAACATAAGTGGCTGAGAAGCTAGCCGTAATCCTGACTAGGATGTAACGGCAATTCCCAGATAAATAAATTCGCTCTTAAAGAACCTCTAACCTTAGAACAACGGACCGGTGCATCGCCTCAAGCTTACGCAAAAAGAGCATATGAGTATTCCTTCTAATCCAAAGCCATGACACAGTCTTCGTACTTGTACTGCTCCCCCAACCAACACGACAGGGAATCTGCATCCAGACACACACGCAGCCTGCAACAACACCCAGGTACACATCTTCAACGAAACAATATATACCGGCAGAAGCCGCTACCCCCTTTCAACACGACATCTCGTCGACCGACCCCCTTCTACCTCGCCTCCCTCCCCCCCACCCCGCAGCGCACCTCACCTGACGAACACCAACACCCCGACCACCGCGCTCACCCACCCCACCGCCCCTCCACTCACTTTCTGCGCCACCACTTCACTCTTTCCCTTCAGTACCCATCTCCCAACCGGTCGACGGCTGAACACGGAGCGTATTCGTAGGCCGCGAGTGTGCCAAGAATACTGGTGGTAGACGGCGATCGCTAGCGAGTTGAATCTTGTGCAGCCCGGAACCTATCGAACCGACCTTAGTTACCCACACCACATGCCCTGGTTGGTGTTTTTATTTTTTACGACAATTTTTGGATAGGAGGACCCACAGTTAAAATCTGCTTCCCGAAAAACCGGACAGACTTTGAGAACTCCCCATCGAGCCACTATGCCCACGGTCTTTCTGCTTCGCATTGATATTGTTCTACAATAATCGATTGCCATCGACAGCGTTCCGTCATCACATCAAAAAATTTTAATACTCTTTGCACACAGCCGTTCGTTGTCATGATGGCAAATGTAACGGCTTCATGTCTTGTGGCCATATATATTCTCTTTAAAATGTATAAAACTGGGTTCAGTTACAGCTGCCTGCTAATTGTCTTGATCAATTTCCCTTAGTAGCATTTAACTGTTTGACAAAATGCAGACAACACTACCAAAGATCTGTGGCTCAATGGTTTTGATTAGAAGGAATACTCATATGCTTTTTTGCGTAAGCTTGGAGTCAAGATCGCACACGTTGCTCTTTTTCAATTACTTCCTTTAAAGACCATAACATACATAATAAGTTGGCCATTACAACCCTTCAGTCAGGATTACGCCTAGCTTCTCACACCCACTTATGTTGTGCTGTGTTATATTTTATACATGAGTGACGGAAGATCCTACAGTTAAAATCCGGACTCCCGAACGACAAGATTTTAGAGGAATACTTTTCATGGCAATTTTCATTTACCTCACTCAGAGTTATTGCTAGAAATACTGCTGAGAGGATATCGCCAAAGAAATATTTTTTCTTTTATTTTGTTTTTGATATTGATGTCTGACCGAGGATTCGAACCCTGGCCTTTCGTCTAATAAGCCAACACACTACCTACTAGACTAAAGACCATAAAGTGGCCACAAAATTTTGTTGTTATATTGCAGCAAGTCTTGCTGGGTAGTTGCGAAGTCCTTGACTCATTCTCTTCTCTATTCTTTTTTAAAATGTGATTCTGTCGCACTAATTTCCAATATCAGAAAAAATTTTACATGTTTTCGATTAAATTATCGATAATTATTAGATTTCTGGCATTAAATATTGGTTGGTCGGGCCTTTAAAGTATTCTTTTCACATTAATTTTCTCTATGAAAAGAAAGTAGCGTTACCAACTGATACGAATCGAAATTTACCAATAAACAGCCATGAAAAAACAAAGAATGTAACTTTGAAAAGCAGACACCAAAAAAAAACCACTAATGCAGCTGAAGCGAAAGATACATAAACTAAAAGATACAAAGCATCTAAGAGATAAAAAAAAAAAAATTTTTTTCCTTAAAAAATATTACGACTGGCTATCAGCATGCAAAGCTTAACCTCTGCATTATACGAGTATGTACACAGTTATTTACGAGAGGGATCTACAAACTCTACTCAGCTTTATATTTTTAACTTTCTGTCACGGCCATTAGTTTTGGGTCCTTTTTTTTTGATTTGTTTTTTATAAAGGACATGTTAAAAGGGGAAAAAAATCTGTTGCTGTAGTCGTTTTTTTTTTACAACAGGAAGTTGAGAAAATTTTGCTAAAAAATTAAAAAATAAAGAAATTAATTAATATGTACACGACATAACTCATTTATTAATAAATAAAACAAAAGAAATTAAGAAAATTAATTAGAATTTCTTGTATTATTTTTAAATTTGCACATGCCATCTGTGCCTCGTATCTCAGCGACAGAAATGAGATGGCATTCAAGAGGTAGAACTACCATAAGCATCCAATAGCTGGAAGGTGCATAACAATTACATCAGACGAGTAACGATACGCATTTTGCAGTTATCAAGTAGTTATTGAAAATGTTAAAAATCCAGTTAATAAAGTTAGAGTACCACCATTCAGTCGAAAGACTTGCACAGTTGCTCTGAATCGATTATGATTAGAGGTAAATGAAGTCGAACAGGCATTATAGTGGACGTACCGAATCGATGCAACATAACTTATGTAATTGCCCAACTTTCGTAAGCTCGCGATCTGAATATTTTAGCCACAGCACTATACATACACAATTGGCCATTACAACGCTTCAGTCAGGATTACGATCTTGCTTTATAACTTTATACACGATTGGCGTGACCTCCAGTTTAAAGTCATCCCCGAATGACTGATTTTTTTGAGAAACTTTTCATGGCAAATTTTTTTATTTCGTCTTAGAATTGTTGCCAGAAATCTTCTGAGAGGAAGTCATCGAAGGAATGTTTAAATTGCATTTAATAGGAGATATTTAATCTGGTGTTTGAATCGTGGCCTGACGTCTAATAAGCCAACACACTACCTACTAGACTAAGGCGACTTCACTCTCGCATATTATCTTTGAAAAATCCGTAAATGTGGTAAGGCAACACTGTTGCCTAGTAAGTGTGTGCTGAGATGGATTTGTAGTTTCTGTGCGAAAGATACTATCAGTAAGCCAGCTTTGCCAGGAGCGAAGTTGAAGGAGGGGTCACGATGATAGAGGGAACCGGCCTGGGCGGCTGTCTGAATAACCGGTCTCAGGCGGGGTATCAGAAAAGATTCGGGAGGTCGCGGGATCCTGGCGCTTTGACGGAGCTGCAGGAAGTTGAGTCTCAGGGGGGGGGGGGGTCATACCGAGGCTTGCAGAGCATTGTCAGCGAGAAACACGATCCCCTGTATGGGCGTATCGAAGGCTGTGGCTTTTATGAGGCAGAGAGCAAACGGGAAGATGGTGTGTGCAATTTGTGTTGGTGTCGTGGGTCTTTCCAGGATTGTTGGGCGTAGCTGTTGAGAGATCTGGCGATGGTGGACCTTGCCAGGTCTGACCTGTCAGTCTGATTAAGGTCCACATCAGTGTGTTTGTTACGAGTGGGCTGTCAGTCGTTCACCTACAGTATTACGCCTGTTTAGGAACCTTGTTGAGCTGCTATAGGAGAGGTTATACCCCTGTAGTTAGCATCATAACGTAAGAGGTTCTCCCTGTTTCCCAGAGACGAGGGACAGGAGGACTAGCTGATGTGTTCCAAATGGTGGTGGGCTACTTTCCTACTAGCCGAAATTTTCTAAATGAAGGCTGGGTGCATGCGCGCCTGATCAACGTCGATTTACCAACCGGTCTAAACAACTCAAGCGGGGAGGCCAATCAGGATCTCAGCCGCTTTATTGTTTTTAAATGTCGCAGTAAATCGCGAGTTGACCTTTCATTCACGGCTAGGCGGCGGAATATCCACGCCGTCATCGTCGATCGGGTACGGAACATCATCTAATAATTTTGATGAAAAACCACAGGAAGGGTCTACATAAAGGCTGGCCATTGTAAAAAACTTTAAGGTTATTTTCTCCTTAAATTTTTAAATTTACGTTTCAAACCGTTTCCCTTCAAGCATACGCCATAATATTTCTTCCTTATTTCTTATTTTTTTTTTTTTTTTTTTTTGTTTTGCTCTCTGTTGTAAGAATAATAATAAAAACAAACACTTGTTGCTTAAGAATTACAATTTTTTGCTTTGTTCAAACCAAAATGCATGAGAGTAGAATACAAGAAAGAAAACGAAGAAAGAACACAAACAAGAATGTTACTTGCATAGCAATTTCTAGATTTTCTTTTTCTTTTTTTTTATTTTTTTTTTTATTAAAGTCCTTTGATTTATGGCAGAAATGCTATGGCATGGTAAAGGAAATAGAAATTGGAATCTTTAGAAAACTTATATGAAAAAATATTATGTACGACGATAATATCATTTCCCCAATGAGATACCACACCTCATACCACTATCACTCTTGCATGATGTTGCAAGTAGTATAGAGAGTACGAATTTAATCAAAAAACTTTTTTAGTTTTACAGTAAAAGTTCATTCAGGGTTCTTTTTTTCTTTTCTTTTATTTTCTTTTTATTTTTTTTTTTTTGTTCATAAATGTCATCTTTAAAATTCTTTTTTTTTTCTTATTTGAACTGCTGGGTAGAAGTCGCGAAGAGTGGCGTAGTGTCGGGTGTGATCCTGTTGATCTTCCTGTGCCTGTGGCGTAACGCCAATGACTGGCGCGCGCCTGTAGCAACGAGCGAATAGCAAGTCCGCGAGTGTGCCTCGCTGCGAAGGAGTGCGCAGCGCGAGTGGTGAGGTGTGCAGTGAAAGTATCTGCTTATTGCCAGCCCCCAAACCGGCTTAGCGCTGGCCCAGCAAGGTTCGCGCGAGTGGAGACACTTCTTTGTTTTTTGTACTCTTTTTCATTTGGTATAAAAGTGAAATATATGTATGTTTATATATATATGTTGTTGATGATGAGACAGATTAGGAGTGGCGAGTAATGAGGGTGAAAGAGAGAAGAGGCGTGTGTAGACCAGAGAGGTGTGGGATTTCAGTTAGGAAGCGCGCCGCGCTCCGGTAGCACAATTAAAGCGTGAACCTTGTGTTCCACAAGAGAGGACGACGGGTACAACTCGTGAAGAGATATTCAGCAAGCGGAGAAACACATAAGACAAATTTGGGTTAACATCATCAAGCATCGAATGTCAAAGCATCAAACCTCGCCATCAATCACGTCAAATCAGGTTAGCTAAAAGTCTTTAACATGAGATTGAATCGCGCTTTCTGATAATAAATTTGATTTTGCATCGACCTGTTTGTAAAAGTTATGCAGCACCAACTTTGCTCTTTCTGCACAGATATCAGTTGTAAAACAGGCTCACGACAATTTCAATCTTTTTTGGAGTTGGAAAATCCTTTGCAGATCTTGTATAATGACTATGTCCATGGAAATAAGGCATGAGTACCTTTCTAGCAAAACAATCTACAAGAGAAATAGTCACGGCATTATAATCACATAAACATTACGAACGTGTCTCGTTCCTGTTTTGTACAGAGCCTAAGAAGCCCAACTGCAATTCAACCTATAAAAACAGAACCATTTTTTAGCACACATTTCCGCGTGTGAGGGGGTATCTAAGAGAAGAGAAGTAAGAAGTTGCCGAGAGGAAGTCGTAAAGGAGAAGCGGTCGGGTGGGTGGTGCGGAGTTATGGTTCGAGTTGTGGGAGAGCTGATCGGCGTCGGCGGTTGAAGGTAGCCTCAGGGAACTCCTGCCTTAATAAGCAACATATGACGCTGCTAGCGCTTTGATGTGCCTCGGATGTCTCGCGTGGGCGCAGGCATATAAAGATTGGGCTACGGCGGTATATGGATCTGACGGGCGTTTTGATTACGTTTTTGTGGGTATGCCATCCAAAATGCATCGTGCGGGAGGGGTAGTAATTCCTTTAATTGGATCGTTGAAAGAGCGCGTCGATTTAAATGTGAGGTCCTGGAGAAGAGGGTGTGCTGTTGTACAAATTCGCAGTGAACGTTTTTGGCGTTCACAACCTCGCAGAGTCTAAAGGACGTGTTTCTTGCTGGCTGTTGCACGCAAATACAGTGGTGTGTAAGCGTGCCTTGTCTTGAGAGTAACGTCCTGTTGCTGTTTTTTTTTTTTTTGGTTGCTTGCTTTTTTGTTGCACTTTTGGCTGTCGTCAGTGTGGGTTGCCCGCATGTCGAGCAGAGCGGGGAGGTGTACTGTTGTTCTGTGTGACGAAGCGCAGGAAAGAGAAGAAGAGCAAGCCACATGTGCGGCATCGCATCGCCTTGTGTTGGTTTCGCGCGGCAGAAAGAAAGATAAGAACGAATGTGGGATGTGAGCAGGCGCAGGGCTATTTTGTGTGATTCTGTTTGTGGACCAGAACCGTTGCACTTTACAGCAGAAATGAAAGAGAACGAAAAAAAAATCCCAGTTTTTTGCGACATCTTGTCTGACTGCCAGACTAAAGAGTGGATTGACGACGAAGGACAATAATTTCTTTGTGTGTGTGTGTGGTGTGTAATATGTGTTCAAAGTTTTTGTTGTTGTTTGTTGTTTTGTTGGTGATTATTCGCCAAAGTAAAGAAAAATTTTTGGCTAAAAGCAGAGAAGAACTCATGCTTTGCTGGCAAATGTATTGTGTGTGGGGTGTGTGGTTGTTGTGTGTGTGTCTGTGTGTTGTATATGTAGTGTGTGTGTAGGAGCAACTGTGGGCGTGGCTATATATGGCTAGTGTTAGCCAGAGTTTTGCGGGTATGCCACTTGAGATAAGGAAGTGTGTTGCCTTTCTCTGCGTCACGTCTGCTTTCCGAAAAGAAAAAGAAACGGAGAGCAATATGTCTGAGGCGAGTAATGAACGACGTACGGGCAGCTAAACCAATCACCAAAAACAGGCTACAACAACTGTTGCACCCAAAACGTCGTTTGAGTGTATGCGAAAACAACGAAAATAAAATGAAAAAAAAATATTGGCGTCTGTCACACATCAGCAGCAAAACCCCTCTAAAATCTGAACTTTACTGGTTAAAATAAGACGAAAAACTGCTTAATTTGAGCAAAAAAATCTAAGCAGACTGGGAAGGCTGAACTATTTTTGGTATCTTGACTGTTTCAATACATGTTTGAAGGAAAATCCATTTCAATGCTTTACTAACTATGACGTCGACTACTACCCCAACTTATATTTTGTTAGACTTATTATATGTACATAGGTATTTAGAAAAGGGCTTTAAAAGAATGATTTCTTTTACGAACGAGAGGAGGACCACCAACATTCGATATTAAAATCACGAGCATATGATTTATGTTCTCAGTCTTTACATAAACCGTTTTCGAGTGCTGTTTAAAGCCTAATCTTGCATCAATCATTACTTCAAAGTACTCCAAAAACTCACAATTTTATACGCTGCCTTCCTTTGTGCTTTCTTATCAGTAACGCATCCGTTTCCTATGCAACTAATTCGAGGCCGGCATTATTTAGCCGTCTCCTTATTCTGTCTGCAGTGCTGTTACATTTCGATTCCAGCATGTCAAATCGTTTGTCCACTACAACCACTGCGGTATCGTCTGGATAGCCCATAATTGGCGCACCATCCGGAGAAATAACCACTGCGGTATTCATTCAAAACAGGCCTATAATCGACGGACCATCCGAAAAAGTAAGACTTAGTCCCTACATCGTTATTCCACAATGTTGGGTCCTAAGACGGAGCACCATGCTGAACGCCACCCTGTTGACCCGTGTTTGTTCTGACATCCGCTTCTGTATCGAACTTGTAGAACACAGCTGACTAAGGATGTTACTTTTCGTTGGATATTAAGCACCTCAGCTACGACAAAGATCCTTCCAGCGATTGTAATTTCCATTTCGCCCAAGTTAAAAGCAGCATTCTTCGACATCATTGCGATTTAGTGCTACTGAATTCTCGCTGCCACACGTTCCTTCTGCCGTAGATCTGGCTCTGCGGAACCACAAATAGTTTGTCGTAGAAACCATTTAACGCCTTCAAGGTATATCTTGAAAGAAGGCGATTACTCGCGTAAGCGTAGTCAAGGCAATTTCCAACCCGTTTCAATCAAACACAATGCTTGAAGATATGGACTGTTTTAGCCATGATCAGGTTTGAGAAGTAGTCCAAAGCACTGTAGGCTTCCCTATTTATGAGAAAATTCCTTCCATTAGGCAACTGTTGTACATTCTTTCAAAGAGATGTTCAAGTCCAGGGCTCTTATTGTCTTGTATGCGAATTATAGCGTGTTGTGAGAAAAGCGAAACGTTATATTCACCACTTTCTAATGCAAAACGCCAAAATAGATGCGTGAATAGTGGGACAAAGGTTATTTGACTAGTGAATAATCCACTTATTTACAGAGTCTACAGCTAACAAAACAAATGCTTCATATTTGTATCTGAAATTTTTACAACGAATAAACTCGTCATATAGATGCACACATACGGCATATCATACGTACTTGTATGCTTACAAATACTACAAGTTCTTAAAATTGCCTGAGTTTTGTATGAATTTATGAATTTTTAAACCACGACGATTGCATTTCTTAATGCTGCTGCATTATATTTCTCATCGAATTCGAGGCAATACACTCTCGGAAACACGTACTCGCTCCGATGAGATAAAATTTTAATTTTTTTCTCATATCGTATTAACGATATAACCCAGCA